>DWQW01012111.1:0-11035 GCA_018249695.1 Heliconius erato demophoon | reverse complement strand
AAGGTACCGGCAGAGAGCTATTCAGGGAAGTCCTAACAACTATATCCAGTTTGTCTGTCACCGAGTCTCATGTGTTTTGGACGGACAGACGCACACACAGGTTGTACTGGGCGGGTGTCCATGAAGCCTCTCATAATATACGGAGGATTGAGTTGAGTGAGTATTTTTATATATATATACACATATTTACAGTTATATTTTTTAAAGTGTAAATTTAATTGGGTTATATATTTGTTATAATATTTTATTTGTATGATACATGTATACATGTTTTCATAATAAAAAGTAAATAATAAGAAAATATAGCTCAGGTTAGAGCAGTGGAATTAACATAACGTGACTAACTTAAATGTTTTCTAGCATTAAGATGTAGCCCGCACGTAACAGGATAGGTAGAGGGCACCTAGTGCAAGGATACTCCGTTACCATTAGGAGTTCCGTTCCTAACTTTCCGTCAATTTCTGGATGTATTGTGTGTTGAATGGCGGAACTCAACGTTGCACTTTAACTCGCTACTAGAGTAAGGAAATGAAACTATTTCATTTCTTCAGATGGGAATCAATTACACAACTTGTCGCGTTTACTGTCACACGCCTCTGGCCTGCGCTACGACAGAAATATGGTATACATAAACATAGTCAACGTCAACTATGAGCAAAAAATTATAACTACTAATAGTTATTTTTTTTATTAAACAATCTATTTTAACTTATAAATTAAATATTTTTCAGCGATATTCCCAAATAACACTGACCTCCATCTTATATCCACATCTCCACCGCTGAACTCCAGAAGTCCTTTAACAAAACACAAATGCTATCAACCCATAACACCTTGTTCCCATATTTGTGTTCAATCCTCCCATCCCTTAAACCAAACCACGGGGCTTAACTCCGTAGAATATAGGTGCCTTTGTCCCCCTGGAAATTTGATTTTTAAAGGAATTTGCTCCGAAGTAGTAAAATGTAAGAGTAATGAATTATTTTGTCATAAGAGTAATAAATGTTTTATGGAAAGCAAAAGATGCGATGGGGTTAATGATTGCTGGTATGGAGAAGATGAGGAAGGTTGTGTTGGTAAGTTCTTTTGTGTTTTTGTACTTAATTTCTTTTTGTTTTATCTTTTTTTATTTTTAACATTTTGGTACAAGAAAGAATCATAAATTTGTTTTGAACGATTAAGTTATGATGATGTTTTGGTAGTACATAGTGGGGTAGACAAAGGAAACCTAGTATTAAGACACTCCGTATTCTACGTACCATCCAATTCTTTGAGACGTCACTGTTTTTCTACCAATATAAGGAAATTAATATCTTTCTAAAATTAATGAAAATAATAAAATGTAAATCAGCTCCAGTCATTTTTTTTTTTCAAATAGTTATTCATTCATCTGGTTTATTTTTCATGTATCTCAGCAAGTTCAAGTCAAAATCCTTTATCATGTTCTGCGGACCAGTCGAACTGTTATGGAACTTGTATACCCAAAAATCAGATTTGCAAAGAAAATGCTACATGTAAGTCAATTTTACTGTTAATCTTTCACATATATCTTGTTTTAAGAAGATAACTGAAAAATAATAGGCTTAACTAAAATACATTAAATACAGAATATTCACAATATATTTACTTAAAAAAAAAACTATTATTAGTACTTTTTTTCTTTTTCACAACTTGTCTTTCAATTATATACATATTCCCGTTTGGTAGTCATCTAATTTAAATCTGTATTGTTAAGGGCTAGAATCATTTCGTATTTAATGTCGGTGTCTAGGTCTAGAGAAGCATGAACAGTGGAGGCGAATGTCAATATGCATTTAAAAGTGCGGAATTTACACTTGTACCACAAGTACCTGGCACTGCTCTGAGCTTCTCTTTCTGCAAAGACACTCACATACAGTGCGGTAGATGAGTCATAGCTTCCCTGAAATATGCTGTAGATGATGATGATGATGGCTGCGCAAATTAGATTATTCAGTTCTTGTCACTTTTGTTTACTTTCTCCCCGAATGAACAATGCACAAAAGTTCAGAAAAGTTGGCCACAACTCGTCCACGGTACTGTACACCTGCACAGTGAATCCATGGAATGTTAAGTAGTTTCTTCTCAATTTTCCAGTAGAGTGCAGTTCCAATGAGTTCAAATGCCAAGACAAGTCGGTGTGCGTGGAGAGGTCGGTGGCGTGCGACGGGCGCGCGGACTGCCCCGACGCCTCCGACGAGCACCCCGACGCCTGCGACACGCTGGCGTGCTTCCACACAGAGTTCATGTAAGCTGTTCTGTTTTATACGACTGAGATTATATCGAGATGTTATTTGAGCTAATAGAACAAACATTATGGGATAGACGAAGCCATAATAAATTATGTCATTTTTATTTTTTGATTAAAAAAATACTGTCAAACTTCATAACGAATTAGATATTCCTCAATATTTCATATTATATTACAATGCTGTTGAAAAATGTTTGATTGAAAGTGCTAATATCAGGAAACTATAGGTTTTTTACAGATAGTATTTTTTTTTAAGTAGGCTCTATTTATGAAATCACTTAATCCTTTTAATGCATCAATCTGTATCTGCGTACAGTATTATTTCTCCCATTTAAGCTCATTTCTATAAGTCGCCCTCAAGTTTGAGATCCATCTTGAGATGCCGTTTTCTGTCCTAGATATATAATTTATTATTGAAAACGGCATATCAAGATCGATCTCATATTTGAGAACGGTTTATAAACACGGGCTTTAGAGTGTATTATGGTGTTTTACACCACTCTATATACATTTAACGACGATGTTTTTTTTTTTTTTTTTTAAATAAAATTTCTCTTGGGGAAAGAAGCTCGCTTCAGATGTAAACGTAATCTGATTACATAGTAATAATGTTTAGTGAATACATAGTAATAAGATTCTTACTTTCACTCTTTCAGGTGTACTTTAGGCAATTGCATTCCGTCGTCATGGAGGTGCGATGGAAATAATGACTGTTCAGACGGTTCAGATGAAATAAACTGCGGTAATATAAATAAGAGACTTTAAATTTCGTACCTATATCATTCATTTACAATATGAAATTATTAGTATTAAGACTAAATAATTACCCGGTCTGATTGAGTAAAATGCGGCTTTAAGTACCGCATTGGTTAGCCAAAGTCAAAAATAAAGAGTTAAAAGTCTTAACTTTCATATTGATATTTATAACGATTTATATAGAGGCCGTCGTTACATAGCTACGCAAACCTGTGACTATAGATGCAACTGTTATGGGTTCGATTCCTAGTCAGGCAAACGAATGTGGAAACGGTAAGTGGGGAACGGAGTGACTTAACACTATGTTGCCTCTACCACTGCTGTATGTGGGATACAGCGTTAAGTCGAAAATAAATCATTATTTGATTCATCTAAACACAGATTTAAATGGCAAGACGTGTTCCGAAGACAACTTCCAATGTGGCGACGACAGTTGTATTAAGCTGTACAAGCGTTGCGACGGCAAGTACGACTGCCCCGACCACGAGGACGAGGACGAATGTGATGCTACTGAGTTTATTGAAATTGTAAGTATTTAATTGTTTTAAATAATCATTTATTGTTTTTATACTTTTAAGGTTCCGTACCTTTTAAGGAAAAGAAATCCTTATAAGGTCACTTTGTTGTCCGTTCGTTTGTCTATCTGTCAAGAGATATTATCTCAGGAACGCTTGGAGATATCGAGTTGAAATTTAAGTCATGTACTCAAATATACGGTCCCGGTATGATTTACTGAAAAATCGTATTTTTACATTTACTTAAAAAAAAAGGATATAGCCATTTATATTGCAAAAAAACGAGTACTTCGACACTATGAAAAGGAAACAAACTTCATAGGGTATTTCTAGTTGACCCTTGACCAGCTAACATTTACAAGTAGTGTGCTACTTATTTCAGGAAAAAATCTGAAAATTATTCAATTGTGGTTAAATCCTAAAAAGTAAGTCGAAAAAGGCGGAAAAATGGGCCCTGGCTAAGCTAAGCTTGAATTCCACGAAAATCTCGAGATCTACAGTTTTTGTACGGAACCCTTGGTGGGCGAGCCCGGCTCGTTTTATTTTTATCTCAATGTATGTTTGTAAAATACACGTGGGTAATATCTATTTAGCAAAAAGTAATTATACCTACAGTTCAATATTTAGACCGATAAGGATACAATTATGTATGTAAACTATAGTTTATATATAGAAGATTCCAGAAAATTGTTCAAGTTACCAACTTCGCTACACTCATATTATCATTTAAAATTGTTAGACTTAGAGATATTTTGCGTTGAATGGCAGAGCTCAACGCCGCGCTTTGTCAACCGTAGTCAAGCGGAGCAGGGAAATGTTAATAATTAAAATTTAATCATTCCTCGGAATGAGGATCGAACCCACCAGCATTGTGTCGAAATCAAACTGTAAGAGCGAAACCACAGTCTTAATATGTTATTAAATTGAAATGTTCTCTTTAAATAATATAATACAGGAGCTACAGTCCTGTTCGCCGTGGGAGTACGCTTGCGAACACAATAAGAGTATATGCTTGCCTTACACCGCACGGTTAGCTATCGCTTTTTTATAGCTAGCTTTTTTATTTTGCCTATTGTATGAAATGGCTGTTGTTGTGGTGTTTGTTCGATATAGGTATCTATGTGTTGTTGTCTTGTGTGTTATAACTTAACATAACTTTTGTTAATCTCGTATAAACTCTCGGTAATTTAGCTAGCAGCATGTGAATAATGTATATAAATTAAAATTATTCAGATAAATACGTATCAAGTACCTGTGTATCAAATTCTGGAGGCATTGCGTGTTTAGTGGTAGAACTCAACGCCGGGAATATATGATATAACATAATAAAGTTAAAGTTTCTAAATGTAGAGCATAACATTTGGCATGGTCTTTTATAATTACAACTACATGAAAATGTAGTATGGTATGGTATTATTGGTATATGATTTATATTGTATTTGTATGTAATTTTCAATAAAATTAATGTTTCTATTTGGTTAGATCTCTCAAATATACATAGATAATAGATATGTCGAAGTGAAATTGTATCTTTTGCTTAATAAGTTAACTTAGTTGTAGGTACAAGAGTAAGGGTGAGGGAATTTTTATATTTATGTGTTACTAACAACGTGTTAATCTCTTAACTAATTAATATTTAATTTCCTATGATCCCTTAATATATTTTTGAAGTTAGTTGATTGCGTTTTTTATTTAAAGTAAATATTTGGAAAAAAAATACCTGAAAACAAATTCCTTTTGATGACATTGGATAGCCAAAAAATAATAAACGGTAAAATGTGACACTTAAATTGATACATTACTACTACACATCGAAAAAAAGAAAACAAACATATTTTTTATAGATGCAACGGTAAAATAGACTGTCCCGGTAATACGGACGAGGACGGGTGTGACATGCACTGTGAAAACCGGGACAGCTCGCTGTTCTCATGTAAACAAGAATACTATTGTATTAAGAAGAGTCTTGTTTGTAACGGGAAAAATGATTGTAATGATGGCTCTGATGAGACGCTCGAAGCTTGTGCTAAAGGTAAAAATATAATATTTTCTGATACCTACAGTAGAAGTAGCGCGGCGTTTAGCTGGCTTAACTTAACATAGCTTCACGCTGTATCCCGTCAGGGTAGTCAGAGAGAACGAAACGCTACGGTCTCTACATATCTTTTTCGCCTCCTTTTTCGCCTCGTCCACTGTCATCAACTTGTTCATTAATGCACTCCGGAGGTCTAAATACATATTGAACAACCAAGCTGACATGGTGCATCCTTGTTCAACTTCCGATTGGATGTCTAAACAAGGCGACATGACAGCTCCAACTCGCGCGCACTCTGAGTGATCCCTGTAAAAAGACTTCACAGCACACAACTACACTTTGATAGCCCCGCTCGGTTTCTGGTATGCCCGCCCATAAAGCGACCCGGTTGCCATTGCCCTTTTGCTTGATCTCAATCTCACAAATAACATGAAATTTCTGTCATCCATAACAACTGAATAGTTCTATACAGTATTCTTCAATAGTCTTTTAAATAATTAAAGAAATAGGGATTTTGTCCACCTTGATCTACATATATAGGATACTGATATAAAATAATATAATATTTTTTCATTTTAGTTTATACATGTCAGTAAAATAGTATCATTATAAAAACAGATACCTGCAGATTTTTTGTATTGGGATCTCGTACTATAGTAGCTGTATAAAATTATGCATGAATGAAAACTGTTGTGAATTGTCTAATTTCTTAAATAATTATTTCTAAGCTAATTATATCTGTCTTCAAGTAAACAAAACGGCCCCCATCAACCACTTAATGCCGGTACACTGTGTAAATGGCTACCGATGTGATAACGGACAATGTGTGGAATGGACACAAGTCTGCGATAAACATCCCGACTGTACTGACAAAACTGACGAAAACGGATTGTGCGGTAAGTATTGGTGTATATTTACTAAGTTATGTTTAGTATAGTGAATAGTACGGATGATATTTCATGAAAACACACTTCTTTTTTTTTTATCAGCTTCACGCTGTATCCCACACACAGCAGGGTAGGCAGAGGGAACTTAGTGTTTAGGCACTCCATTCCCCACTTTCTGCCGAATTCTGGAGGCATTGCATGTTGAGGGGCAGAACTCAACGCCGCGCTTAACCTCGACACCAGAGCGCAGAAATGGAAATATAAATTTAAGTAAATATTTCATCTCCTCGAGTGGGGATCGAACCCACAACCACAGTCGGTTTTACAGTCACACTTCTTGCCGCTGCGCCACGACTGGCCTTAAAGAGACTTCTGGTCTATATTATTTAATTTTAGGTTTTAAGTTGTTAATTTAATAACTTAACTTTATTCCTAGCGGGATAGTCTAGAGAACGAAGCGCCAAACTCTCCTCTCTACCTCTTTCGCCTCGTCCACTGTCATAAACCTCTTCATACATGCCCTCCGGGGGGTCCTCATGCTTTTTACGTGACCTACCTCCAGTATCTTTGATACTATGTTTTCGAAATTCAACCGAGGTCTCCCCCTATTGCTCTTACCACTCACTTTTCCATCATAAATATTTTTTGCCATTCTTTCATCACTCATTCGTTCGACGTGCCCAAACTAGCTGAGCACATTCTTCTTCATTTTCACCGTGACATCCTCGCTAGTACCTGCCATTCTGTGTATCTCCGTGTATCAGCTAAGCTGACTCTGCATATTCTACGAAGAGATCGCATCTCCACGTCATTCTTCTTCTGTAATACCCACGTTTCGATGCCGTATAACAGAGTCGGTACCAACACTGCATTGTGTAGGACCAAACGTGCAGCTGTGCTGACGTTTCGCCGTCTCATCAATACAGCTAAGTCTCCCTTAATCCTTTTACCGGGAGCAATACGCCTTTCCACATCCATCTCATATCTACCATCTCCAAATTTTTTGTATTTTTTTTTGTTAATTTAATGATTTGTTTATTTGAAAGTACGTGTACAATTTGGTCATTATAGTAAGAAATGGCAGTGGGAGTATCCACCAGGCAATTTTTTTACTTGTGTAAAAATGTGTGCTAAAAGTGAGCTATTACCCAATAGCTCATTTTCCTTCTTACAAGTAAAAAAACTCTTTAAATCAACGAATGGCGTATTATATTTTTATTTTTATGTTTATTTTAAATTCCATCAGAAAATGAGGAGTGAAGTGTTTACCACTAGTCTTCCTCTGCCTACCTTGCTTTATGCGAAAAACAGCGTAAGGTAATCAAATATCCTTGATACAAAAATCCTTTTTGTTCACGAACCCGTATCTGTTACAACTAACTTCCTCTCTTCGAAGCTTGTTTGTTAGAGTTGTTATTACCAATAAGACCACGATTTAGCTGTGTATTTGTAAGACATTAGCGTATTGTGTAAGACATTAGCTGTGTATGCAATACAGTGTTTCTGTCTGTTTATATCTCAGATTCCCCGTGCTCGCCGCACACGTGTGCGCAGCAATGTGCTCGCTCACCGCGCGGGCCGCAGTGCGCGTGCTCGCGCGGGTACGTGCCGGTGGAGCACGTGCCGGGCGGGCTCGTGCCGGGCGGGCACGCGCCGGGTGGGCACGCGTGCGCCGACGTGGACGAGTGCGCGGCGGGCGCGTGCTCGCAGCTGTGCCTCAACCTGCCCGGCTCCTTCGTGTGCAAGTGCTACCCGGGGTACGGACTCAGGTTAGTGACCGACACTACACTCACTGTCGCTAGCTTTGCAGCCGGCAGGAGGCGCTAGAGATAATTTGTAAAATATTTAGAAATGGAGAACCTATCATAAAAAGTCGGAAGTCTTTTCATACCCTTCCTGCAGTCTAATGTGCATCATACGTTCACGAGTTTTGTATACATTATGCTGTAAGCCGCACGTTCTTATTGTTCTTAATACTTATGTTAATTATGTCAACACTATACCAAATTAAATAGAACACACTGGTCAGGGTCTTGTGTATTTAAATTTTTCGTGATCTTCTCGAAACCATATGTATGTATTTGAAGTAATATTATAACAAAACAAACTTTAACCTATTGAAGACAAATTCAATTCAGATCAGACCGTCGTTCCTGCAAAGCCCTCGGCGGACGTCCCTCCATACTGTACATAAGAGGCGACACAGTATGGTCCAGTACCAGCCATGTACAAAAACAGATATATCAGGGAGATGGGGAAATAAGTGATCTGGATGTAGATTCTAGGTAGGTGTTACGATTTTTCCCACATTATGAGTAGGTTATGAGGACCTAAATATACTAGTGTTGGTTTTATAATAATAATTAATAATTTTAATAAAAATAATGACTTTAATTTTCCTTTTGTTCTACCTTCCATGATTTCTTGAAACTATACTGTCGGACAAACCAACAAATCGGACAAAAATCCAACTTTTATAATATTTTTATTCACTCTTGTTGTATAATAATTCCGATTCCAATTTTATTTATAAATCCGGAAACTTAAATACTAATTCTAATATTTAAGTTACCGGACAATATCTTAGTTCTCGACAATATCTTAGTGCTTTTATTGTAAATCCACCTTAATACAATCGGTAATGGAAACAATATCAAATGACGTAAGTCCACAGTGAGACCTATCAATGTAAAGGAGGTATTTAGAAATAATGCCAAATATAATAAAAGTAATTTATAATATAATAAATTATGTTAAGGCCTGTCGTGGCGCAGGGGCACAGAGTGTGATTGTAAAATCGGAGTTTGTGAGTTCGATCCCCACTCGAGGAGATGAAATATTTACACAAATGTATATTTCCATTTCTTCGCTCTGGTGTCGAGGCAAAGCGCGGCGTTGAGTTCTGCCACTCAACACGCAATGTCTCCAATTCGGCAGAATGTGGGGAACGAATTTTAAATTTTTAAATAATGTTAACAATCTCAGAATGTATCTTTACCAATTGTTCTTATATTCCAACAATACCTTTGCAACTATGCTGTTAGTAATGATTAATGTTGACGTTTTTAAGGAAAAACAAATTGTACCTGGTACAAGCAGAAAATGGTAAATTGATACGTTTAAATTTGGCGAACAATGATTCAAACCCTGATGTTATTACTAATATTGGAAAGCCAAGTAAGGTGAGCCACTGTACATTATGTTTTTAATCTTAGCAATTTTTAATGTTAAGAAAATGCATTTTTCAGCTTTTTTTTGTAAACAGTTTCTAAAATGTAAAAAAATTCTGATCCATAATGTCCAACTTGAATTTTATTCGTAATTTTCCTTTGAAATATTTAAATTTTGATATTAATTTTTTAAAATATTTTTTATATATCTGTATTAATTAAATTGTGATAAATAAGTCAGTAGTTTTTCCACCTATCTCACTTTTCCAATGACAGCGTACTATTTCTTAATGATCACCTGTAAGAAATCATTTGTGATAAAAAAATGGTGTTTACAGATGGTTTTTTTTAGCTTCACTCTGTATCCATTGCACATAGCAGAGTAGGCAGAGGGAGTCTGTGAACCTAGTGTTAAGATACTCTCCCTTCTCATTAAGAACGCAAGTATCGTCCCCCAGTTTCCGTCGAATTCTGGAGGCATTGTAAGTTGAGTGGCGGAACTCAGCACCGCGCCTTGCCTCGTTACCGGAGCAAAGAAAATGAAAAAATATATATATAATTGCCTCGAGTGGGAGTCGCACCCTTGCGCCCCTGCACCACGACTGGCCTCAAATGCATAGTGTGTTAACATGATGATACATGAATCAAAAGATGATTTCCAAAATTTTGTGTACAATTAATTATTATTGCGATAATGATATTAGTCTAACAATATTTTTAGGTAGCAGTAGATTGGGTCACTGGCAATGTATACTTCGTGGACAGTACGCCCACTGCCAGTTATATGAGGGTTTGCAATTTTGACAGGAAGAAATGTGCTAGACTACAAAAGCTGCCTTCAGAAGCCGAGGTGAGGCTTTTTTTTTTATATTACACATGAGAACGATTTATTTTATTGTTAATATTATACTTCCAGGCCGCTTGTGGCGCAGAACACTGTAAACGCGACATATTGTGGTTTCGATTCTCACTCAAGGAAATGAAATATTTAATGTTTTTATTTCCTCGTTCTCGTAACGAGACAAAGCACATAGATTTTGGTGGGTAGTGGTTACGGAAGTGTCTTATTTCGAACGGATTGTTGTAACACTAACTTCCTTTTGCCTTTAAATCTACCATAAGATTAGCAATGTGGAAATACGTTTTTATCAGAAAATTATGAGGCCGTAAATGAGTATATGATTATATGATTTTTAAGCTCAGTATATGATTTTTAAGCTCACATCCTTTTAATTAAAGTCTTCCCGTCGTCGTCGTAAAAACGTCTAATAATTACAAATCTATACTTATAATAAATCTGTAGAAAAGTCGTTTCTGTACATTGAAAATATTTAAAAAAAAATTAGCCAGGGTGTTAAAAAATAATTAACAGAATCCATTTCCAATATTTTTGGAATTTTTGT
>DWQW01012110.1:0-11035 GCA_018249695.1 Heliconius erato demophoon | reverse complement strand
AAATGATTACTTTTGCTTAACCTTCAGAGATAAACATGGTATATGTATAGCGGACTTTTTTAAACATTAAAGAACAATATTTTTGTAAAACATTGTTTTTATGTATCTCATAAGGTTGAGTCAGCGCCCGCTATGTATGCGTTAAGCTCATTTTGGGTGACGTTTTCTTATAACAAACAAACTTTGCAAACTGTTGCTTAGCAACGGTCGGTTGTTATTAACATGGCGGAATAAATTGCCTGTCAAACTAAAAAGTATTTTAATATATTAGTATATATCAACAATATTACAAATATGAGAAAAAAAAGTAACCTATGTTCATCCGAAGACCCTTAAGTATCTCTTTATGAGTATCTTATCACAATTGAATTAGCGGTTTGGCCCTGATTGCGTAACAGACAGACAGACAGACAGACAGACAGACAGACAGAGTTACTTTCGAATTTATAATATTGTGCGAGATTCTTTATATATTTTATATAAAATACGAATAAGTTGTTGCGAATGAATAAATTAATTTGAATATAATTGTATTTTTAACTGATATTTATATAGATACTTCTCCAATGTTTTTGTCTTAAAAAAACCTATATAAATGAAACGTTTTAAAAATGTTCGAAATATTTTTTTTAGCTGTGATTGTAAATACGATCCCACACTTAGCAGGGAGGCAGAGGGAACCTGGGGACGTAGTGTTAAGGCACTTTCCGATTAAGACACTTATGTTTCCCACTTTCCACCGAATCTGATGCATTCGTGGTGAATTGCGAATTGCTACGAGAGCGAAAAAATGAAAATATTAAATATTACACTTCTTCTAGTGGAAATTGAACCCATAACTGTTTAAGTACTCGTACAGTTTGTGAGATTACTTTAGAGCAGGGGTTCCCAACCTTTTCTTGAGCAAGGACCACTTTTATATCATTCTTGGTAGCAGGGACCACTATGCATGTAGGTATAATAAAAATTAACTGTGATAATCTCACCGTCCTCAGTTAAAATCATTCACGGACCAAATTTAGGCGGACCACTGGTTTGAAACCACTGCTTTAGAGTAATCTCACAAACTGTACGAGCAGTTGCAGTTAGCTGTAGATACAGTGATTTACATCGAAACGAATAATAATATACTATAGATTTTTTTTTAATCGACTCATTCTAATAGTTGCTGAGATCAGCGTGATCGATCAAACACACACTGTTAAAATAAGCCGAGCCGGGCACGAGTGGTGATCGAACCCACAATCACTCGGTTTGACAGTCACTCTTTGTGCCCTTGTGCATAAAAACAATTATTCTAAACGTGAAAATAACAAGGGTAAAATCAGCACGTAAAGCAAAAAAGGAAAAAATATTTCATTAAATAATTTATAGCTGTACAAGGGAACCCTCAGGTTAGGGAACCGGGCGCTATTTAATTACACTTCGCGTTGAACGAGCCGTTAGCAGTAAGAAAGGTTCTTTAGTTTACCCGATCATATATTTTTGCGATAAAATTAAATAGATATTATGTTATTGTGATAATGTTATCATGAAAACGTAATGGTTGTTGGTTCAATTTTTTTGGGGAGTTTTTTTATAATTTTTTTTACATATATGTTGAAAAATAATAAGTGGATTAGTTTGTATATCAATTTTTCTCAGTTCGATCGCTACTATGGGATTATTTCATTTCTGTAGATGGTAATACTGATTCATATTCATAATATGTTGTAATCCACTTTCTGAGTATAAAGATAGAAAGAAAAAGCAGCTTCACGTTTGTCCGCTTAGTAGGGGACCTAGCGTGCGATACTTCATTGTCTATAATACACCTAATTATCGAGTACTAGAGTACTAGTATTGAGTGTTGAGTGGTGGAACTCAACGCCGTCCTTTGTTTACCAGAGCGGGAAAAAAATAATATATTACCAATATGTTTTTCATATTGGTAATATATTATTTTTGTCGAATGGATACCTTTAACGCTCACACGCTTTCCCACTGAGTTACGACGGCCTCATTAGAGATAAATAAGAAATATATTGTAATAATAAAAGTAAAAAGGTTAAGTGTGAGTCGGACTCACGCACAGGAGTCTCGGTGCCAATTTCAAGATTGTAGGTCATTGGAAAATACAACTTATAAAAATTGACAAACTCAAGTTTAAGGGCGTATGCATTTATTTTATATGAAATTAATTACAAATATAAGGTCGCAATGATTTTTCATTAAAAACAACAAATCTAAAACCAAAAAAACAGCTTCACGCTGTATCCTGCACACAGCAGAGTAGGCAGAGACAACTTAGTGTTAAGACACTCAGTTCCCCATTTTCCGCCGAATTCTGGAGGCATTGCGTGTTGATTGGCGGAACTTAACGCAACGCTGCAATAATGATGCTTAAATACTAATGTCTTACTCATGTTTTTTGATTGCGGTTGACTTTAGAAGATTGATATTGACTGTGTATCAAGGAGCCGCAGATCTCAATCTGATCTGATCTTTAGCTTTGTAACATCACGCAGTCTTGATCCTAATGCTCTTGACAGACGCATAACATGGTGATCTCATAAGAGTACGTTTTTTCCTAAAAAACACAAAAACACTAAAAAATAAAATTTCCACAGATTTTCAAAATTATAACGACGTAAACAACTTCTCATTAACTAAATGTACCAGTCAACGACCAAACGAACCAAACCTAATAAAGCTAAACGACGACAGTTACGTGAATATCGTACATATAATAGAACACGCTGTATATATGTATATTGGTGAATCCAAACTAGCAATTACATTAATGTCACTCACTAGCTTCCTATACAGGCGTTCACGTGTTCACTCCATTGAATGGCCATAAACAGTGTGTTTAGTGTAATATTGGTATGTGATATCAAATAATGTTAGATTTATAATATGGAATCGGCGTATCAAATTAATTATTGATATTAAGCTCTATTATTAGTAATAGTAGATATTAAGTATCGAGGTCGGTCGTGGCGCAGGGGTACAAGCGTGCGGTTGTAAACACGATAGGTTGTGGATTCAATTACCACTCGAAGAAGTCTCTCTCTCTCTCTGGTATTGAAACAAAGGGCGGCGCTGAGTTCTGCTACTCAACACGCAATGCTGGAGGCATTCGGTGGTAAATGGGAAACGGAATATCTTCATGGATTTAATTATACTGTCAAGATAAAGGGGGTTGAGTTCCACAAAATATATAAATAAAAGCTGTATATATTATATACATACATGTATGTCTGTAGCGTACTTATAAAAAAAATGTAGCACTTTAATTTACATTACCGTAACTTCCATAACGATTTTTGATAAAAAGTATATACATCCATTACCTAAATAAAATAAAATAATTAATTACTAATTAATTAAGTTATTAAAAATACAACTAATCTACTACCCAAATGAACGAAGAGAAAAGAGAAAAATATAAATTTAAAACAAATTGCAAATAAAATTATTAATATATCGAAAATATATGAAAATTCACACAACGTCAACGTCGTCTGCCATCTACGCCGCAGTACTGTACTATCTTTCCAATAGAGGTACTACACGGTACGATAAATTATCAAAAGTTTTTTAGATTTCTTTTACACAGAATCGTTTTCCAATTGCTTTCAAGCACAGCCTTTGCGATAGTTCAGATTGAACGAGAAAAACGTGAGCTTGTTTCATATACATACATACATTGATACTAAAAAATGGTATGATAGCAGATTGTGAATTTGACTGTAAATTTGAAGAAAATAAAGTCAACATTTGTCTCTGGAAATAATTTAAAAGAACATAAGTATGCAGCAGTAGAACTGGTAAGATAAAATGCGCTGTTGAGCTCCGTCTCTAAGCCCGGGTGTCTCAAATTCAGGTGAAAAGCAATGAGCGGAGTGTCTTAACACTAGATTCTTTTTACTATCCTTGTTATAAGCACGTAATGTCTCGAAATCCGGCGTAATATAGAACAGAGTGTCTTGTCATTTTTTTATTGTCAGTGTCTTGACAATTAAAAAGAACCCTGGAGCCGAAAAATATACATAAATGTACAAGAATCGTATACAGTTGTTACAAAATTGGAAAGTAATAAAATCAAAAATCTATCATTCGATTGAACGAAAAATACTACACCATCTTGTTTCATATTTCGCATAGATCAATCAACGTCGTGTTGTTTAATCAAAAAGGAAAACGGAAACGCCAGTAAAATAGGTTAGCTGGCATTTAAAAAACAAAGGCTAGGTATAGACGAGAACAATGGATGTATAAGTTTTTATTTTAAGCTTGAATTAGATACTGAACCCATGTATTTTTTTATATCGGAGTATCCATCCAGTTATATGTCGATTCACTTCTGTGTACTGTGACTGCGTTTTGGATTGCGGATCTGAACGCTGCACTTTGTTTAAAATCCAGGAAAACGAATCCACATCATTTTGTGCCATCACTTTACAATGGCCTAATGGCACCAGCAAGACACATCTTGCGGGTGCCATTAGGCCAGTCGTGGCGAAGCGGCACAAAGTGTGACTGTAAAACCGACTGGTTGTGGGTTCGATCCCCATTCGAGGAGATGAAATATTTACTTCAATTTATATTTCCATTTCTTCGCTCTGGTGTCGAGGTTAAACGCGGCGTTGAGTTCTGCCACTCAACACGCGATGCCCCCAGAATTCGGCAGAAAGTGGGGAACGGAGTGTCTCAACACTAGTTTCCCTCTGCCTACCCTGCTGTGTGCGGGATACAGCGTGAAGCGTGATTTTTTTAATTTAGCTATAATATTCGGAATAATAAGCTAAAAAAATGAAATATTTTTGTTAAACTATCCGAATGTAAGCTTTCGATACATCATATTTTGTATGTTATCTATTTTGACAGACGATATGCGAGTGTGCACTCAAAGAAATTAAGTATGACAGATTTTAAAAGCATAAAAGAATAACATAATGCAGACTGGTGGCGGACCAGAGTAATAATAAACCTAATAAAGCTTAAATTAGTTACAGTTTTTCAATTGTTTAAAAGCATTGCATTTTGATATTATTAAAACTAGTCTGTAAGCGCGACAAGTTGGATCCTGGTCCACTGGAAGGAATGTAATATATTAAATCTTTTCATTTCCTCGATGTGGTGACAAGGCAAAGCGCGTCGTTGAGTTACGCCCCTTAACACACAGAAACACACGCCTCCAGAAATCGGTGAAAAATCTTAACACTAAATTCTCTCCTAGATCCTCTCTGTCTACTCTGCTAGGTGTTGAATACGGTGTGAAGTTAAAAAATAGTAATAAAATAAACAAAACTAATTATTTTAAATATATAAATATTAAGTTGCGGCAAAATTTATATTACAAATAAAGGGACTTGAGTAAAATGTTTGGAACTCAGTCTTACAACCCACTCTGTGATATTGAATATTTTATTTAAATTCAAAATATTTTTTATATTATGCTTTTGAAAACGCTTTTGAATTGTCGAAAACGGAAAGCCGGCACTGGCTCGGAATACATTTTTGATCCGATTATAAGGTCTGGTTAAATATAAAATAACCTTAGTTTCTACGACATAAATGCATAGTTAGTAAATAATAGGTAAATACTCATAGTTATAGGAAGTAAAGTTAAAAAACATACTTGTTAAGATGTATCTATAGTCATACGAGTATAAAGTATTGAGAAAGTAAGGTCTTATATTAGTAATCATAAATGTATTTCTTTATTGAAATTTGCCAGTCGTGGCGCAGAGGCACAAAGTGTGACCGCAAAATCGACTGCTTGTGGGTTCGATCCTCACTCAAGAACATGGCATATATATTTAAATATATATTTATATTTCTTCGTTCTGGTGTCTAGGCAAAGCGTGGCGTTGAGTTCTGCCACTCAACATGCAATGCCTCTAGATTTCGGCGAAAAGTGAGGAACGGAGAGTCTTAGCACTGGGTTCCCTCTGCCTACCCTGCTATGTGCAGGATACAGCGTGAATCTGACTATACTTACCGACAAAGTATATATAGCTTACAAATAAAACAACTATAAATTATTTCTGTTTTTCTATAGAACATAGAAAACTTTTTCTCTTCATGATTTTGGGAAGTGGAGAACGGAAGTGTCTAATAGGAACGGTATATCTTAACACGAGGTTCCCAGGTCTATCTACTTTTCTATGGACGGAATACAGCGTGAAACTACAAAAATTAAGTAATAGTAGTAAATTTATTTTCAAAATAAGATATTAACTGATTACAATTCCGAATGACGCAAGAAAATCAAAATATTCATGGAAATGACTAAGGAAATTGTTTTTTCGCTCCGATGGCCATTTTAATTAAGCCCAACCAAACAGCGTCGTTCAGTAGATATTGTACCATTATGTTGAATAAGTGAAAGGGTAAATAATTATTTTACAAATAATATATAGGGTTGGCTGTTTTATATCATCATTTTGAACAACTTTTGTTTGTGTATACAAAATATTCTATTTCATTACTACTACTACTACTACTACTAACTTCACGCTTTATCCCTAGCGGGGTAGTCAGAGAGAACGGAGCGCCAAACGCTACGGTCTCTTCATACCTCTTTCGCCTCGTCCACTGTCATCAACCTCTTCATACATGCCCTCCGGGGGGTCCTCGGGCTTTATACGTGACCTTCCTCCAGTATCTTCGATACTGTGTTTTCAAAGGTCAACCGAGGTCTCCCCCTACCTCTCTTACTGCTCACTTTTCCATCATAAATCTTTTTTGCCAATCTTTCATTACTCATTCGTTCGACGTGCCCAACCCAGCTGAGCACGTTCTTCTTCATTCTCACCGTATTCTATTTTATGATAAATATATTATAAATACTAATATTAGTTGGGTATATCTGTGACTGTAAAATCATTTATTTGCTTAATAATAACGATAGGAACTAGAATAGTATAAGTTTTATTATTTACCTTGTATTAGATAAAGACGCCGGATGCTCATATACCAATTCCGGCATGGTCTCCTACACTAAGCTGGAGTACGAGAGGGTAGGGCGACGAGGGCGGCATTGGCGGCGCGTAGGCGGGCAGTGGCGTCAGACAGACAACGCAAAACAGAAACTATTGCGCGTCGAAAGGTCAAATTTGGCATATAGGTATCTTTGAATGTAAAAGTTAGGAATAAGAAATTGTTTATGGCACTATATACAAAAATGTCTATGAATGTATGTATTGCCAAATATATGGCGGAATATATAATATTTATATATAATATTTATATATAAAAGTATTTCTAAGCCATTAGTAAAAAAGTATTTATTCTAGGTACAAATCATTTCCGTAAATACTTTGTCTTTATTTTATTGTTCTCTTCAGTCTTTATTTTATTTCGGTCTTTATTTTATTTTTTTCACTATATAGGGCTAGTTGATCTTTTTTGTCTCACGAAATAAAAACAAATACAGAACACATTTATACAAGATACAAGAAATATAGTACATATATAGTATCACAGTGTAGTTATGAAGTCTAGAATAAATTCCGAACTTTATGAATGCGGGCAAATGAAAATAATTAATTGCTCCAAGTGGTCTAGAACCAGTAACCACCGTGTTTACAGACAGACGTTGCTCCATTGCTCTACATTGACCTAAACTTAGTAAGTCGTATAATACCAGAAAAGCAATATAAAACTTATACTAAGACCAAAAGTAACTTTAACACGAGTTGCGAGAAGAGGAAATTTACTGACACTTAGAGAAAATCAATGAATATATACGAAATGAAAAGTTATGAAGAAATGTAACATAGAAATAAATATAGGTCTCGTATTTGGTTTTGGAGAAAATATTATTTAATTTTTTATACTCAATTCTGTTATGAAATAATATTATTATAAATCAAACTAATTTGAAACCGGCACGCTGTTTACCGAAATATAGAGATATAGCAGTAGGAAAACGGTCAATTAGTATATATAAATTTTACGAGTTGAGTGGCGCAACTAAACGCCGCGCTTTGTCGTGTGACCAGAGCTAGGACAAAAAGTATTTTATTCTCCAATTGAGAATCCAACCCAAATGAAAGGTTATGCTATGGCGACCGACGTTGTGTTTTTTAAGCCTAAATAAAAAATATTAAAATAAAAAATGACAAAAATCTATCAATATACACTCTATATCTAACAAAATAACGTACTTTAAAAATTATAGAGCTTAATAGTTTCTTACAACCAATGCATGCATTAGAACCGTATTTTCAACATAAAAAACGGTATCTGTCACACATCTATTTCGGTCCACCATCAGTGTGCCGATGTCAATCAATGGATTTCTAAAATACACTCCAAATGCTCCTCAAAGAATATTTGTCTTAAGCAATCAGAGGAAGCAAATTAAACACTTTAATTCATTGGGCGTGACTAAAGAGGAAAAAGAGCGATGGATGCTTCGTTATAATGCGACTGTTTTTTGACTAATTATTTTTAAAGTAAGAATGTATTTATGACTTTTTATAAAAGAATGTAGTGTTAAGTCACTCTACTTTCTCTACTTCTCTCGATCCATACATATACTATGTGTTGGGTGACAATCCAGGTATTATTTAGTAATAAGTATTTGCTCAAGGAAAATGTTAATAATAATAATGGCTCCTTAATAAGGTTTAAGCTCATGGCGTAGTGTTACGAAAAGTCGAGTTTCAAATTAGGGCGGAGAGCAGAGCTCTCTGCCTACACTAATATATGAGAAATATAGTGGATAGCTGAAAATATAAAGGTTTACTAAATAAGCTTATTTTTAACAAATCTAGTTGTACAATCTTGGATAGTCGAAACTATCGGTTCTTATAATAAATTGGCTCTATTTGTAGCGCCACTACGTCCCCACGACGCGGCGTTTCACTCCTCTTAAAACATTTAATAAAATAGTACTCTGCCTCTCTATTTAAAAACTTTTGATGAATAAAATAAATTAAAAGCAAAAAAAACTTTTTTAAGAAAAGGCTTTTATTTAAACACGCTAAAAGGAGAAGATATTTTTTTTCTCTTGAATTTTAACTATCAACTTATAACCTCATTATACACAATTTATATGATCATAAAAGCTTAACACGATGATCATTATTTAATTAAATACAAATTTTAAATATTTAAACAGCAGATTTTACATAATTAAATTAGTACTAGTTTATTTACACAAGTAAATCGCGCTGTATCCCACACATACACACTGACACAGCAGGGTAGGCCGAGGGAACTTAGTGTTAAGACACTCTGTTCCCCACTTTCTGCTGAATTCTGAAGGCATTGCGTGTTGAGTGGCAGAATTCAACGCTGCGCTTTATCTCTACACCAGAGGGAAGAAATTAAAATATAAATTTAAGTGAATATTTCATCTTCTCGGGTGGGGATCAAACCCACAACCAGTCGATTTACAATTATACTTCGGGCCCCTGCGCCACGACTGGCCTCATGTTTATAAAATATATATATTTATTTTACATAGTTCATAAATAATGGGGACAGAGTCTACTAGGACTATACATGTGATGATCATAAGATCGACCATTCTACAAACCGCGGCGTTGTTATTAGCTGCCACACATCACCAATTCGGGTATAAAGTAGAGAACGGGGTGTATTTTTTTGCTTCACGCTGTACCACGCACTTACCAAGGTAAACAGACACAATCTATGTTGAGACATTTTGTTCTCACTCCACTTGCCACCAAATTCTGGAGGCTAAACGTGACAGAGCGTTGAGTGGCGGAACTTAAGTGCTTCACCTCGTTACCAGAACAGGGAAATGTAAATATTAAATATTTAATTTCCTATTAAATATTTACTTAAATTTATATTTCCATTTCTTCGCTCTGGTGTCGAGCAAAGCACGGCGTTTAGTTCTGCCACTCAACACGCAATGCCTCCAGAATCCGGCAGAAAGTGGAGAACGGAGTGTCTTATCACTAGGTTCCCTCTGCCTACCCTGCTGTGTGCGGGATACAGCGTGAAACTGATTATATTTAATTTCCTCGAGTCAAAATCGAACCCACAAGAGTCGTGATGCTATGGTATCCGACGTTGTGTATCTTTTATAAAAGCTTTAAAGTAATTCTGTTGAAAGTCTTATTATATAAATTCGGAGTGTCTTGTCACTAGATAACGTAGAGTTCTTGAACGTACAACCATCGTATTTGCCTCCCCAATTTTAATATAAAAGAACGAAATTTGAAAAACTAATAACCAATTACGAAATATAATGAATAAGAGATTTTTCATATCAAAAATTCACCTGAATTTCAGTCCCAGCGAATGAGAACGTGTTGAATATTAAAATGAGTTGAAGTCTGCTCGCGTCTAGACATGTCAGCTGACTCATGTTCAGTTGTAAGATTTACATAGAATTTGCTCTTAGAGAAATATTTTATTTACAATTTCACACCTTAGTGACTCTTTGGCTAGTGTTCGTTTGATACGTGACGGTAGTAGGTTCAATTGTTTAATAATCAACTGATGAAACTACTTTTTATTATTTTACACATTTATTTCGCTTGAGAAATAGAGATATTGTTAAAATATAAAATGTAAATCTATTTTAATATTATAAAGCTGCGTGCTAATCTCAGTGACTATTGGATCTAATTGAATTTGTGATTTGTTGGATAGTACTTTTATCGAGGTATTTATAAGCCGTTCTCAAGGCTGAGATCGATCTTGAGGTACCGTTTTCTTGCACAAATTATACAACTAAGGATGAAAACGGCATCTGAAGAACGATCTCAGACTTGAGAGCGGTTTATTAAAAGGGCGTTTAGTCATGTGTTACACCAGTGGCGTAGCTGGGGGGGTGCGAGCGGTGCGGTCGCACCGGGCAACAAATGGAAAGGGGCAACAAAGTCTACGATCAATTCTTCTAATTTTTTTTCAATCAAGAATCAAGGAATGTAAAAGAAAAATAAGAGAATGAAAATGAAAAATACAATCTCGCTATCATGTCAATTGAACATGAACTAGTCGATACTATTGATTTTGAAAATGTGATTAATGACTTTGCTAGTCAAAAAGCGCGTAATCT
>DWQW01012109.1:0-11035 GCA_018249695.1 Heliconius erato demophoon | reverse complement strand
TAGCTGCCAGATAATGTAATAATACCATTGACTTTGAAAAGAGCAACTGTTGAGTTTCTTGCCGGCTCTTCTCAGCAGAACTGCCTTCCGAACCGGTGGTAGCTTGTTTTTTTTTGTTTACATGTTCGTTTGACGATTTAAAAGTGCTTATACGAGTTTATTTGAATAAAGAATATTTTGAATTTGAATTTGAATTTGAATCGACGCGTACTATACACGTTGCCAATGCGCCGTGTATGTCACTTACTACAAAACTGTATATTGTCAAAGCTAGGTAGTGTGTTTCATATTTATTTTATTAATTTAATATTTTTTTTATGCATTCTTTTAAATAAATGTTAGCGTTTCGTAATCCTTCTCTACATAAGATATAATTGTACGAGTATTTTTTGTAAAAAGGATGATGTCCTCTTCACATATTAAAATACAGAATAACCACTAGCTACCTTATTCTCTTTACAAAATATCCCTAAAATATTATTACTTGTGACAACACTAAAGACTACTAAACGTCAGATCCACCACAGATTCAAATTTGAAATATTATTGCCTCCATTGTCCAAACGAGACGTCTATTCACGGACCGACAGTAAAAACATCTTCAGGGCGATTTTTCAATGAGTTGCAATTCTAACGTACTTTTGCTTACAAAACGACTGAACTATACAAGTAGTACTATACTACAGCAGCTTACAAATATGAAACTTACTTTAGTTAAGAGCTTCGCACACGCTCGTTACTGAGAGAGGATTTATGTGGTATTAATGTAGCGCTAGGAATAAGCACAGATTATGTTGAAGTCTTTCTTTATTATAAAGTATTTTATAAATGTATATTGTTACACATTTTTTTTAGCTTCACGCTGTGTCCCGCGGCAGGATAGGCGGAGGGAACCTAGAAAGTTAAGAAAATCCATTCGTATTAAAATATTTCCGTTCCCCAGTTTCCGCCTAATATTGGAGGCAATTGCGTTTTGAGTGGCGGGTCCCAACGCTGCGTCGGTGTCTCCTTACCAAAAGTAAGAAAAAAAACATTTTTTTTTTCTTTTCATCGAGTGAGAATCGAAACAAACAACATGTCGTGTTTACAGTCGCACGTTGGTGCCTCTGCGCCACGACTGGCCTCAATAGAGTTAACGGATAAATATTACTAAAGAAATATTAATATAAACGATTCTATCCACCATTAAATTATTATTTCATTGACAAATGACTCTCTCTCCTATATAATATAACACAAGTGTTTTTTATTTCTTTATTATGCAATAAAATATAAGCTTGAATTCAAAATGATTACGTTATCTGCACCAGTCATGGTGTTTTCCCATCGGTCGTTGCAATATCGATTTAGCTACAAATAGATTTACTTATAAATTCATGATTGAGCTAGCCAAATGAGTTAAATAGTAACAGTTTCTATATTTTCACATATTTATAAGTTCGATTCCCACTCGAGGAAATTAAAAAATTTATATGTTCATTTCCCTGTTTTGGGTAACCAAGCAAAACGCAACGTTGAGTACTGCCCCGACACACAATCTTCTAGAATTCGGCAAAATTTGGAGAAGGATGTCTTAATGGGAACGGAGCGTGTTAATATCAGGTTCCCAGATTCCCTATGCCTACTGCACGTATGTGCGGTATACAGCGTGATAATAAAATATAAAAAAATCCTACTTGTCTTAATAATCTAAAATCAAAATGTAAACATTTTTAAATTTAAGGTATAGAAATTTAATATATATTTTTTAAAATAAAATATATATCATATTTTGTGTAATTTATTTACTAACGATAGTAGAGATAATCGTAGTTAATATTTAATTTAAAAATTAATTTTAGAAATTTAATAATTAAAATTTTAAGTAATGTTTAAATAGCAGTATCTAAATTAATAATTTTTTTAACAAAAGATACGGACCACAAGTATGTATTATAAGAAATAAGTATAAAAAAATATATATATCCTAAATTTAATAATTATAATAACCGAAGCAGACGCAAGACAATAAAGGCAACCAGTTGGTCTAAACTTGGCCGGCTTCGCGATTTTCCAGATGATTTATTAAGACACATCTTCACATGGCGTTGTATTACATTTCCCCGGAACATCTGTTTAGATGGCACATTTTAACAAAGCATTAAGGTTAATACTTTACCCTTGATATAACTAGATGGCGGTAGTTATACCGACTAGATCAAAATTTTATGAGCTCTATAATATATATATTTGAGCTTTTTTTCTGTTAGACCATATATATTCCATATTTGTTTACACAATATAAAGCGTAAAGCTGTTAATATATAATATTATATTTTTCTCATATCAAAGTGTTTATTTGGTCAACCAAATAAACACTTTGATCTGAGGACTCTTTAATCTCAGGAACTACTAGTAAGTAGTCGATTTCCAATTGATTTATTTTTGAGTTGGACCTATATTTATGGAGGATGGCTGGCTACATTAAGTCACGTTAATTATCTACGGTCCTACGGTCAAAAAATGTCTAGTGTCATACATAATTCTCAGTTATTTGTACTTATTTAAAAAAAAAACAACAAACTTCCCAGCCAGCTAACTAACATAGTAATTAACCTATCTACCTACACCCACGCAATTCGCACCTGTTAAACCAAACAAGCCACTTCCTTCATATATGAATCACTGTTATCATATTAATACAATAACTATTACACTCATACATTCAAGATCTAGCTAGCACATTGACCTAAAAAATATTTACAGTACGTTCGACGAGTTGTGGGCGCCCGTTTCGGAACTTTTGCACGTTGTGCACTCGGGAAGAAAAAAATATAAAAAGAAGAATATATTAGAGAGAAACTTCACGTAAGCCACAACTCGTCAACCTAACTGTATCTGTTTAAAAGTAAAACTAAACGACACGTAACAGCAATTTGCATACATTATCCATATTACGCTGACACATGAAAAATTATGCAATTACACTAGTATTGCAAGAGTCGCAGGCACATTTAAATTGGTCGGTTAATACATGTCACAACAATATCCGGACGGATGAGCCTATTAAATCATATAGACGTGGTCAGGGCCCTTAACTGTAAATGAGAACTTGAAAGCATAAGCGTAGGCGTTTAAATAAACACCACTAAATTCCCTATTACTTAAGATAATTGTGAAGCCGTCGGAGCGCAGCCACTCAGAATCTGGCTGTAAGAGCGACGACTACGGATTCGATTCCTTCTTGGAGAAATATATTATTTTTTACCACAGTCCCTCAACACATAATGACTGAAAAATTGGCTGAAAAGTGAGAAAAGGAATGTCTTAACAAAAATAGGTTCCCTCTGCCTAACCTGCTAGATGCGGGTTACAGTGTGACGAAATTCTACTATTGGATCTGCGCAAGAAAAATATCAATAAAACAATAATCTGCCAGCAACATGGTGGATTCATTTAAATAGCATCAATTTGTTTTTCCTATAAATTATAAATGCTATAATAAAATTGGTATAAATATATATTAATTTTAGTAATGTTGACTTTAAGTGATTTCGATTTGCATATAAAAGGTTTGAATTAAAAAATATTATTTTAAAAAAATAATACCTAAAAAAAAATAAACCACCACAAGTTTCTGAATTGGACCGTACATAGTTACATTATCGAGCATTGAACGTTGCTCGCGAAAAAAATTAGCCGAACATTTAATGCACAGAGAAACATTGCACATCATTTAATTTGTTAATTTTTTTTATATACATATGTAACGAACTCTAATCTAATCAAATGTAAGTATTTGATGCATTTACAATAATTTTATAAAAAAAATCTGTAGCGTTTTATCCTTCGGAGATTTGTTAAGTTTTAGTTTAGTTTTTTTTGTTTAATTTGAAATTTGTATATTGTAGACACCATTTACATTGGCGTAACCCAACATCGCATTTGAAATACATCACTCCAACATATATATAACATAAAATAATCAATACATTACCCAAATCCGCGCTACGATCGCAATCAGTCAAATACATTACAAATTTTATTTTCATTTATTTATTATTTATTCCATTCTTTCTCTTCCTATGCTTAACGCAAACTTAAAACTCCATACATTATCTAGTTCAACCATTATATGTAAATCCCATTGTACAATATATTAGGAAATGAAAGCCCATTTCCAAGTTGTCATCGAAGGTTTTTACTAAGCAATTCATCAAAGAGCCCCCTACAGAGACGTTGATGTCAGCGACGCAACGGTGACAAATGAAATGAAGCTATATACGTATATAGAGAACTAACCTCTGTTCTTTTAGGTAGGCGGTTTTACATTAAATATTTTTTTTTATTTTCACGCTGTATCCCGCATAAAGCCTAAGCAAAGAAGCTAGTATTAAGATACTCCGTTCCCCAATTTGCATCCAATTTACAAGATATTGCGCGTTGAGTGGTAAAAGTTAACGCCACGCATTGTTTTATGAGTAAAGCGAGGAAATAATAATGTTTTATTTCTCTGTGTGGGAACCGAACCCACAATCGAATATGTAAACATAGTTTTTTTAATTATTTGAGTGCATTTAAATTTGAGGTCGTTATGGCACAGACGCAGTGGTACAGCATTATTGTAAGTGCGATGTTATGGGTTAAAGTAGGGAACGGAAGTGCCATAATGGTAACGGAGTGTCTTAACACTAGGTTCCCAGGTTCTCTCTCACTACCCTTCTATGCGGGATACATCGTGAAGCTAAAAAAGTAAAAAAAGAAAAAAAAACAAAAATCATGTCAACATATTTAGTTCACAATATTAATAATTCCGTATAAAATAAAATTGTAAAAATGGTATATTTTTAGATTACTTGAGGGGATCTATAGGTACTCAAGCATCGGCAACTACAATACTGCCTAGTCTTGACCTTTTATTTCGAACGAAGCTCTTGTTTTATAAAGCGCCTGAAAAGAATGCATATGTAGATTCATTAGATTTGAAATTCTATATACATTTTTGATCAAATAGCAAAAAGAAGTAGAAGAAGGGAAACTTATCTCAAGTAAAAATTATTACAATAGTTATTTTTGTTTGTTTTCATTTGTATCCCGTATATAGGAGGGTAGGCAGGAGGAACCCAATGTTCGAGACCTTGCGTGTTAAGTGACGCAACTTAACGCCACACTTTGTCCTGGTTACGAGTGGTGAAATAAAATATTTCATACCCTCATAGTGGGAATTGAACCCATAACCGTCGTATTTACAGCCCTAATATTTACTATCTAGCTAACTAACTATTCATATAATATATACCTTAATCAACTTCAAATTTACCAACAATCCCTTCTAACGATCAACCAATTTGCTTATCTAAGGTTTTGGGTATATTCAAGTAATTACACTGACAAAGCTGACGTTTTACTCTCCAAACACAACTGACAGACTCACCTCTAAAGACGTAAATGTCAGTAGCGGTATACATCATTTTGACTAATGGTTAACGGCCGAATGTCATGAACTACTAACCTCTTCGAATGTATTCTTCGCAATAAATATAAATAGATACTGAGAGGCTTGTTACGTATATAGGTACTTACTTATCATTTAGGTTTTTTTATCATCATACTAAGATAATCTAACAGGAAGATAACCCTATAATATGGTTACATTAGCATTTACCTACGGATTTGCGTGTTTGATGGGATGAAGATAACAAAAGGAACTCAGAGATAGTTTGAAGCCAGTTAGGGCGCAGAGGCACAAAGTGTGACTCTAAAAGCGACTAATTTTGGGTTCGATCTCCAACCGATGAATTGAAATATTTATTTAAATTTCCATTTCTTCGCTCTGGTGTCGAGGCAAAGCGCGGCGTTGAGTGCCAATCAACATGCAATGCATCCAGAATTCGGCGGGAAGTGGGTAACGGAGTGACTTAACATTAGGTTTCCCTTATCTATCTTGCTATGTGCGGAATACAGCGTGAAGCTGATTAAGTGAACTCTCGGAAGCTCTCAAGCTCCCCAGTTTTTAAAATATTTTTTTGTTACACTTCGCTCCTATTGGTTGGAGCATGATGCAATATAACCTTTAGTCAACCTTCTACATACGAGTATAGACTAAATAGATATAGGCTACAACACAAAGAGAATTTTCAATTTCATCACCAGCTGTTCCTGAGATTGGCGGGTTTTTTTTATTTTATTAAATTTAAATAAAACACACTACGAACATTGGTCGTCCGCGCCTTTTTCGGTTTTTTTATTCTCTTGTTTTTTGTGATTTTTTACTTATTTGATATTATTTTAATATACTCTTTTACACAGCGCCTGTCTGTATTAAAAAGGAGAATCTATATAGGTGCAAAAATAAATGGAGGAAGGCTAGACGAGCCCACCTTAAAAGTTTTGTCATGATTTGAGAATAGTGATTGTGTAGTCTGAAGGAGTCCATTAATGAATATGTCTAGGTTTGTTGTTATCTAGTACGTGTAATAAGTCTTGTTTGGGAAAAATTAATTTGTTTTGGTTTCTTCTATTCCAGTGGTTGCGTTGCGTTGCCTTGCTGCGTTTCCAAATTCGGTATGGGAGATATACGAGATTGGCGTGTTAACCTAAACAAACTCTTCAGTATTATAATATTAGCATCCATATAGAAGTAAGTAAGTAAACAAAGCCGATAGAGATAAGGCAGATTCCAATGTTAAACTTTGCATAGGGAAATAAACTCAAAACTCTTAACAAATTTATTTTTAAAAACATAACCAGGCCCAAGCAAAACGTAAAACAACTATAAAATTAACTAAAATAACCGCTTATTTTAACACGTGATATAAACAAAATATTGAAAAAGTAGGTCACAATAAAAATCTCTTGGCGCATATGTTGTAGCCATGTCAAGATAATATAAACAGTTATTAACAAAAATCTGCAAGGTCTGTTTTTCTTATCATCTAACCTCTTCTGAATGTCGAATATGTAAAAAAATATTACCATATTTTCTTGTTCACACAATTTTCGCCCAATAATAAGAATAAATTCTTAGAGATTTTCTATTTGTATAAAAACATTAAGAAAAACATAATAGACAATATATAACACATAACACAAAATTTCATTAAATTCGGAGAGCGGAATGTCTTAACACTAGGTTCCATCTGCCTACTCTGCTGTATGCAGGATACAGCGTGAAAGAGAAAAAAATAAAATTAATATAACACCAGCCCTTCGACCATTAACCCTCTACAGCACCCTTAAATAACAAGGGATGAATGACAATTCTATACAAAGAGGTTAATTGTCTACACGAATAATGAAAATTCAAGTCAATCTATCATTGAATAGCCTTGAACTGTAGAAATCCAAAACAATCATAAATCAGGAATGGTCCCTGTTATTGTAAGTTTAATTTACAAGATTTCTATAGATCGTGTTGTGGCGATTCGATGTGTGTTCGATTCCCACTCGGGAAAATAAATTATTTCAATTGTCTCGAAAATTGAGCGGAATGTGGTTAACATACTATACACTAGATTCCCTCTGCATCTTGTAACGCGAGAGAAATACGTCGTTGTCCGTCTGTCAGGACCATTTATCTTGAGATTAGGTAGAGCTATCAAGCTGAAGTTAATATCAAATATTCATGTTTACGACCCCTTGGAACAAATTGATATTAAATCACCTATAGATTACTTACCGTGGACCTAAAATTAAGAAAATTTGGCACGAAGTGAGTACATACAATTAAATAAAGAAAAAAATATCTGAAATGTGACAATTACTGGGTGTATCATAGAAAATACAATTATAACATATGTATACGTTCAAACAAAATGTAAGAATATAACTTTACACTGTATAAAAAGTTACAAATAGTATTTTTTTTATAGAATAAACAATCTCTCAAGGTACTGGAGGTACCTTACCTATTTGTAAAATAAAAGAAAATCAAATTACTAACAGCTCTCTTCCGCCCTTGTCACTTATATCCAAGCAAGGTGTGTTGGGTGTCGACAGCCACTGTAATTTGTGACATGAAAGGCAAGTTAGCTAATTTAAAGTAAAATTATGAAATGTTTCTAATATACATAAGAATACTGTAATTTAACATCTATAGTCTATATTACTTGCTGAATTTTACTAAATGAACTATTTAATATTTTTATTACCTCGATCCAATAATGAGACAAAGCACGGCATCAGTTGAGCTAAAAAACGCAGACAAAGCCGCTAATAAAAGCTAGTACGCACGTTGATATTCACGATATTTATCATATAAACCAACAGTAACTACCATAAAATACGTATGTATATATATATAGTTATATAGCTCCCTTCTGCAGCATGATCGTATATCCAGAAACAATGGGCATGCACCACCCATCGCTCGTACAAATTATGCTCCCGCCGAACACACCTCGCTCGGGGGTTTTGGGATTGGGAGGAAATCGAAATCTATGTAGCATTAACATATTTATAATGGAGCTTAACAAAATTTGCATTTGTTGTGCAGTTGCAGGCCATCGAGCGCTGTGGCACAGCGTGTAACTATAAATGTACGGTTATAGATTCGATTCCCACTCGGAGGAATAAATTATTTAATATTTTCATTTTCTGACTCTGGTAACAAGACAAGTTTTTTTTTCAGTTTCAGTTTGAGTTTTGCTACTCAACACTTTATGTCTCGAAAAAGAAAGTGGTGAACCGAGTGTATTTATAATAGGTTCTTTCTGCCTACCATGTTACATACGGGCTAAAATGTAAAGCTAACATTTGAAGCCATAGGGACAATTTTTACAAGACTTGTAAGTAATTCAGTTTTGTAAATAGAAAATGAAGTACCTTAGTTAACCAATAAATTCATCAATACGATTCGTACAAAAATAGCGTGACATTTAAAAACTATTCATTTCCAACGACGAGTTTCGTACGAATACGCCGTTACGAGAGCTTGTTCTGAAAACGACGAACATTTTTTTCATACATAGGTAGGTTACCTACCATTTAGAGAAGTCAAGTTGTGGTCTCTCTAAATGACTATGGGAAATAAAACCAGATATCGTCAAAAAACTGCATCACCTTGATATTTAAACATAACATGTATGCATTATTAATATTTGTTATTTTGTATATATCAAGCTGTTTTATGGATAAAACGTGGGTGAATCCAGTATAAATTAAATATTTAAAGCCTTTATTCGCAAATCATGGTAAAAATTTCGAGTTAAATATATTTAATATACTTAAAAAAACGTTATAAAGTATTAAATTTTTTTTTAAAAAAACGGTATACATTAAAAATTGTAAATAATAAACTTAACTAACAGCGAATTTTCAGGTTGTGAATACAGTATAAGACTACGATAAATATACAGATTATGATGGATATGGTATATATTATTTTTTTTATAGAGCTACTAGCACTACTACTTAGGTAAATACCACTGCGTTTTCATAATTTCATAATTTCGCGTTTTGCATAATTAGTGACAGAAAGTAACGCCACGCTTTGTTTTACCGGAACAGGGTGATATAATACCCCAATAATGATGGAATGAATGGTTCTGGTCGGCTTCCAGGAGGCGCGGGTTCGACTCCCGCTACTTTTAAATTTTATACGTTTTCTAAATAAGTATTTTTCTTTCCTAAGTATGGATTAACACTTTAAAAATGTTTAAAATATATAGTTGAGTACATTTATGACCCGCATACGATGACAGCAGAATAGGCAGACGCAAAACTAGTGTTGACTTACTCTATTCCCCGTCAATTCCGGCCAATTTTCAAGATATTGCCTGTTGAGTGGCAGAACTCAACGCCGCACTTGTTGTTGTTACCAGAACGAGAAAATGCAAATGAATGAAATGAAACGAAACCCATAACCGACGCGTTCACAGTCAGACGCTGTACCACGGCGGTCTCAATAAAAATGGAAAGCACAAAAACAGTAAGCGCAATGCAGTTTATTTAAGAAATTCAACATTTTAATATATGTTTTATCATATAATGCAAAAAAAATGAACACACTACACCGCCGCTAAGAGCGGAAATTAAAACCGTATCTCCTTATCTCGCGCCGCTTTTGAGCATTTGTGTTAAAGCCAACATTATATATAATTTTCAAGAAATATTCTATTTAATGATTAAAAATAATATAAGCACGTACACTTGTGTAGAGGATACTAATGTCCTCGTATACTTCTATACTAATATTATAAGGCTGAAAAATGTGTTTAGTTGAACGCGCTAATCTCAGGAACCACAGTTACATGTACTGTTCGTATTGAAAAAATATTTTTGTTTTGGATATTCTATTTATCGAGGATAGCTATAGATATATTCCATTACGTTATTCATTTCAATTGGTTACATTGAATCTGGTGTCAAAGTTTCCTAAGAAACTTATTAGTTATTTTGATTGAAAGTATATAAAAAAATGACTGGAATAATTATTAAATTAGATACTATTTGCCACAACCGAGATTTTTTTGTGGTTACCCTGAAATTTATATTTTTAAATTTTGTCCCAAATAACCTTACTATAAATTTAAACAGATTATTGATATTTCACATATCTTTAATATATCCATAATAAAGTATATGAAACAAAACTTAATTGTTTTTACTTCGCAATCTAAACAGAGTAATAACTGCATTCCTTTAAGGCCTTTAACAGTAAAATTTTCTTTGCCTTTTTGCTTCGACCAGTGCTCGAAGCTCATGCGTCACACTTAGTCATCAAACATTCTTGGAAACCGACTCAATCTTGAGAACTTTTCGTAAATAAAGTCAGAAATTGGTAGCTTTTCGTAAATATACTTGGAATTCAAATGTTCTTTTAAAACCAATAAGTATTATAATATGTTTAAAGGGAAAAGTAAACGATAATATTTTTTTCTATAAAGTTGAATATATAAACATTATTGTTTTAAACACAGTAAATTAAATAAAAAAAATTAAATCAGCTTCACGCTGTATCCCGCACACAGCAGGGTAGGCAGAAGGAACCTAGTGTTAAGACACTCCGTTCCCCACTTTCTGCCGATTTCTGGAGGCATTGCGTGTTGAGTGGCAG
>DWQW01012108.1:0-11036 GCA_018249695.1 Heliconius erato demophoon | reverse complement strand
TGGTGACCTTCCAGCTGCTGGTACCGTATCTATCACCGGTAGCTGCGGATGTGGATACGGAAACGCTGCTATGCCTATTAATAATATTTATCTGTAATATAGATATTATATTTTAATAAAATAATGAGAATTATATTTTAATGTCTTAATTTTTGCTAAATTATTATTTCTGTTTTTTTTACAAATTTAAACAATAAATAAATTGTAGAAAGTAATATTTTAAATATTTCAAAATATAGGAAGTTGAAAAATAATCGGTGAAATCCTCGATTTTTATGTGCTGGGAGCACAGATCTTGATTTGATTACGATGGAACTAATAGTACACTTTTTGAAATTAAAAAAATGTTTTCATAATCGGTCCACAAAATGACGGACAAACATAAAAAATATATAATTATTATATAATTACAAATATAGAACCTTCTTCTTTTTTTGTTTCAAAAAAAATAGTCAGTTAAAAATATATAATACACAAGATAAACATTTACATAAGGTTGTTAGGAACAGTTAATTGTTATTTTGCAATAAAAATGCTTTACTGAAAAACCGCACCTATTATATGCTAAATTTTATGTACATATTTATATACACATAACTAGCGGACCCGGACGCGGTTTCGCTCGCTTGAACTACAAGATCGTATATGGATATTTATTAATTATATTTATGAAATTATTTTCAGTTTTCAATAGGATTGGTAAGGAAATATAAGCCCAAATAATCAAAATAAGCCGAAAAAGAATAATAAGTAGAGAAAATTCACAGAATTACAAAAATATGTAACTAAATATGTCATTAAAATGAACAAAAATAAAAAAAAAACTACACAAAACTTTTATTACAAAAGCTATATTATCATCGTAAAATAAATATTTAAAAGTGCTAAAATAAAAAATGTAATACGAAATTTATAATAATGCGTACTATAGTAAAACATTAAAAAAATAGATCAAGTCACCGAGTTTATATAATTTTTTTAAATGATTACAATATGTAAAAATTTACGCAGCACATGATCGTTCATTTTAAAACTTTAATATCTTTTAAAATATCCATTTCTGTGATATGTTGTAAAAGCCAATTTTAATCTGTATAAAGCGCACAATGCACACAATCAAATAAGGAATAATACCGTACTGTTGAAAATAGTTTCGCAATTATCCTTTCTTTATTTTAAACACAAAAATGGTTACTGTGGATTATCCTTAAAAGATAGACATATCATGTGCTATAGACTATATAAAATTACGGTGTATTTTTTAGTTAGCCTTACATAATCAAGTAACAATAATAATGAACGCCTTCGAAACGCTGGCGCAGCAGAAATAATAAAATATATGCAAGAACATCGTACTACAAAAGTATTTAATTTCATTCGTTCTAATAAAAATCCACGTCACCGTATCTCTTACAAATAAGTCACAGTAAGGCATTTTGCTCTCTCTCTCTCTCTTTTTGATATCCAAATAATATATATTTTTGGCTTTGTCTGACTATCTTTCTATTTCCCAGAGCTAATGTCCAGAACAACTGAGCTGACTTTTACGGGACTTTCAGTGATCAATAGCGGGGCTATGGAGCAACATGTGTTGCTACTTTTTATCCAGGAAATTCCACGCGATACTGGTTTACCCGTGAAATGTTTTTACACGTGTCCCGTGCGCGCGTACATAGATAGATACTATTGAAATAAGTAAACTTTATTCTACTACTTCTATAAAATACCGAAAATTTAAGTGTGTAGCAACGGTATAGATAACCCAGCAGAAATAACCAAACATTCTTTCCTCAATACTTAAATAATATTACGCCGATGCCGCGCAGGGCCGAAACTTACACCACACCAAGAAATAAAAAAAAATCTAACTAATCTACTACAAAAGGAGAAAATCGATTTAAGCCCAGACCCTGTGCTTGTACAGGTAAAGACAGAGAGTTACTTAGCAATAAGGGTGACATAATAAAGATATAGGTTGAGTATTTCCAGGATGTACAACGGTCCTCGTAATATGGAGTGAGCTGACATGGTATTGACCAAAATTTGAGAACTCTGGGTATAAAAAATTCGAAGGGAAAAGCCAGGAATAGGGCAGAATGAAGGAATATTCTGAACCAGGCCATGGCCTACCCGCGGCTGTAGTGCTTTGATGATGAATTAAATTTTTAAATATGAAAAAAAACACCCACAAAAAATAACATTAAGAGATGTCTGAAAGATGGGGCGCCTCGTTACCAGATCGCGGATATTAAAATATTAATTATATCATTTTCTGGAGAGAGAACTGAACCCACTATCTGTCTTTACGATCGCACGCATACGCCTTTGTGCCACGACTTTAAAAATTAAAACATCTTTTTACATACAAACTATTTAAAATAAAATTTCAATGCGCTAAAAAGTTTTTTTCTTAAAAACTTTTACTATTAATTTATGACTCCAGAGCCACACTCCACAGCAAGTAACGTTATTAGGGAATATGAGTATGTAATATTGGGTTGTGGTTACTTTGGTAACTATTAGGTAACTAAGATGCAAAAAAAAGTACCTAACTTTCGTTAAATTATAAAGCTCAATTTTTATATTTTCTTGGAAATAATATAAGAAACGACGTTGTCCATTGCCAGATACTTAGCATATTTTTAGCCCCCTGCCAGACACCTTTAACTCAAATATATTACAAGCGCCTACGAATCTAACATACTAAGGTGACAAAAATATTATTTGCTCCTAATATGTTTGTAGGCGCTTATAGCTTATAGGATTTGAGGGTGTCTGGCAGGGAGTTATAACTATGCTAAATGTCTGGCAATGGACAACATCATTTCTTATATTATTTCCAAGAAAATATTAAAAATTGAGTTTAATAATTGTTTTTTAATTTCATTAAATTTAAATTTGATAAAATCCATGTATGTTTCATTAGTATATATGATTACCCATATAACAAGGTTGGCTGATAGAAAATGCTTTTATTATTAAATGCGCATATTGTGTTTAAATAGTGGAAAGAATAAATAAATATTAAGTTAGTAGTGCAATATCAACTCGTTAGATTCGATAACAGACAAGCACAGCGGACAGCTGGTGGAACTAAAATCAAGACTTTTAAGTATAGTAAGTATAGTAAGCTTCTAGCTAGCAAGCCACAAAATTTTAATTTTCTTCGAAATCTGGAAGCGTGTAAGGTTTTTGACGTCAATCAATGATAAAAATGACGATATTAAGACATTACTATCACAATACCTTTTTTAATTTTATTTCTTAATATTATTTTATGTGAAATGTTGAAGTAAAAGCAATTTCACTTTTTATCAATTAATGGCACAATAGTTTATCGTTCTCTATATATACTTATATTTTACTAAAAGCTTTCATTCCACAAGATTTACAAAGTACATCAAGATGTTCTTAAATATAATAAGTGTTTTTGTGTTTGCTTTATTTACTAAGGTGAGGTTTACACTATGTTTATGCTGTCCAAGCAAAATTAGTAGATTGCTAGCTTCTGTGTAGCAAACATAGCGCCCATCGTGACCCAGTGAACCTTTTGACTGTAGGTGCATTTTTCATTTCCTTGCTCTGGTACACAAAGCGTCTCAAAAATCGGACTAAAAGTAAGGAGCCGATTCTCTTAGCATTAGGTTTCGTCAGCGTACCCTGCTATATATTGGAAAATTCCTGACGCTGAATTGCGAAATCAGTCCTCACTATTTGTCAAGTCATTATCATAAGTAAAATTTGAATTACTTTAATTTTTGTGCAAATTTATTATCATCGAGTTGTAGCAAATTTGTTCGGTTTGTTAAATAGGTATATAGAAAAAAATGTCAAATGTAATATTAAATGAGCACAGTTATACTTATTATTAATATATATTTCAAGTGATCAATAACATAAAGTAATTTTACAGACTATTTCATCACAATGCATAGGAGCTGGATATTACGGCAACAATATAAACCCTGCAGCAGCAGGAGCACCTGCGTGCGCTAGCAGCTTGGCATATGCCTCTTTGCCTGAAGTTCCAGAAATAACCACGACATTCAATGGTGGCGGTTTCCAAGTTACTAGCTACTCGGCTATCGCTCCTTCTGGCATCACTGTACATTCAGACGACTTGCTCATTGAGGGTTCACTAGCTGTGAGCGGACAAATGCCGTTCTTAGGAGTTGTTGCCGTTGAGGGTCCTCTGGCAGCCATTGGCCAAGGTGCAGTAGCATATGAATGCGGTAACGGCAACGTTGGCATCGTAAGCGAGGGCTTAGAGGGTGTCGCCCCCGAATACGCTAGCCTCGGTATTGCTAACGGTTTGAATGGGTTAGGTTGTGCCAATAGTGGTTACGCTCCACGTTATTAGTGTTTATATTTGTTTTATTGTTTTCTTTTGTTTTATTAAATGTGTAATGTTTTTTTTATATATCGTTTTATTTTATCAATATTCGTTTACTTAATATATGTACCTATTAAAGTTAATAAGTTTAATTATACTATCTATATAAAATACAATCATTAGATTCTTGGCAGTTGAGGTGTAGGGGCACAAAACGTGACTGAAACCGCGACTGGTTGTGGATTCGATCCCCACTCGAGCGTTGCAAAAGTGGCAAAAGTGGCGTTGAGTTCCGCCACTCAACACGCAATACCTCCTGAATTCTGCTGAAAGTTGCAATTGATACCGGTGAAGCCAGCTTAATAATATAACGAAGCCATTTGAACCCTGCATTTTGAAAGCGAAGCGAAGCTTAATACGGTCGTAATTCCGGTTAATACGAAACCACGCATCACATGTGGCGCCTACATATTTATGTCAAAGAAACTGAAAACTCTGATTGCAAAAGTCCTTGACTGTTCATGAAGCAATTGCAACTATTAGAGCAATTCCATATAGAATAAGCCTATATTTTTTAGCAAACGAGCGTACCGGTTACCTGATGGGAAGTGCCGCCCACGACAGAGGAGCTACAGGTGCGTTGCCACAGTCTTTTTGAAGATATCGAAATCGTATTGGCCTGGAAAGACTACCGAAACCTTTCACGCATGGCGCGTGGAAAGAAGTTCCTACGAAACCGCACACTAGTGGAGTGCCACGTGTCTAGATGGTGTGGTTGGTACTTTAGTTTGTGACGTACTGTGCGATGAGCAAATTCGGCGGTAGGTAACAGATCCAGATAAATGCGATAGAGAACGCACTGTATAGAAACGTTACTTGGTAAAACCAATGTGTCAAGCCTTTCAGAGATCATGTCCTCAATGAATCAAACTGCTCTACGTTGTAGGATGTCAAATATGTCAAGCTGATACTGGGGTGCACTGGGGTGGGGTGCACAAGCCCAGAGATGAAAACAGAGTACTGTGAGACTCGTATGGTACTATGGAGTACCATACGAGTCCAATTTCTGAATAATATTATAGTAAGATATACTACGTAATATCTAAGTATGTCCTAAAAACTAAACTAAAAAAATGTTTACAAAAACAAAACAATTTCAATTCAAATCAATTTATTGTGACCTTCTCTACTTCTAACTAAAAAGCACAACCACAGGCAAAAGGACCGTAACCGTAAGGTCCTGCCATGCCATAACCGTAAGCTGCATCAGCATAACCATTGTAAGAGAAGGGAGCTGCTATTGCGTTATATGTGGGAGCAGCAAGATCCTCAATCATCATTGCTACATTTCCATTTCCACAACCATATGTCACTGCGCCTGCTCCTGCGGTCGGTAAAGCGCCTTCTAAAGCTACTGCGCTAAGGAAAGGTATGGAACCAGATACAGCCAAAGGACCGTCATAGGCATTTTCAGATATGATAGAGACGCCAGTAGGGGCAATAGGTGAAGAGCTGGTAACGACAAGTCCACCACCATTGGATGCTTTGAGTGCAGCAGGGCCAGCATATGGTGCAGCAGCAAAAGGTGCAGCAGCGAATGGCGCAGCAATCGGTGCAGCGAAAGGAGCAGCAGCAAATGGCGTTGGAAAACCAGCATATAGTTCGGCAAATGCGAGAGATCCATATCCATCATATGGACCACATCCATCCATCATGGATCCATAAAATCCATCATATGGACCAGCGTATGGGCCAGCTAGAAATGCACCTTGTAATGCAGCACCAGCATTGCAGGCTCCAATAGCTTGTGCCGCAATTGACTGCAAAAACACAAAAAAAAAATTAATAGAATTAAACAAAAAATCTCATCTGTTCTGTAAACGTTCTATTACAGTAAATCGTTTAATCTCAACTGGATGACGATGATGTCCATAGTAAAGCTTGAACCAAGCAACCAATCAAGAAGATATCTTGTACAAACAAATTTTATATGGAAGTTGTTCGTCGAAAATTCTTCAATGAACAATTTCCATGTATTCGACACAAACAAAATGTATTAATGATTTTAAAATTATTTCTCTATTGAAACTGCTCTTTCTTTTCTTTAAGAGAACTCGCAAGAGAGAGTATAAAATTTTCAACTTGGCTATCGAGCCACATTGAGCCATGGCTTACTGAACGTATTCGATAATGAATTCAAATCCTGCTACTTTTTTTTTTATTTAATAAAAAAATAAATCAGCTTCATGCTGTATCCCGCACACAGCAGTTTAGGCACAGAGGGAACCCAGTGTTAAGACACTCTGTTCTCCACTTTCTGCCGAATTCTGGACGCATTGCGTGTTGAGTGACGGAGCTCAACGCCGCGCTTAACCTCGACACCAAAACGAAGAAGTGAAAATATAAATTTAAGTAAATATTTCAACTCCTAGAGTGGGGATCGAACCCACAACTAGTCGGTTTTACAGTCACACTTCGTGTCGCTGCACTACGACCGGCCTCGCTTTTTATTTAATGGTGTTTAAATTTATTAAATGTTTACCTGTAATAACGCTACAGCACAAACGACAATGATGCTTTTAGAGGAGGACATGGTGCTTCGATTTAACTTCACTTTTGGAATGATGTTGACAATAAAAAATAGTTTTTATAGTGAAAAAATAATCGTCTATTTTTAAATTCTCCAAACGTCATGAAATATTTGTAATGGAATTGTGAAAAAACTTATAAAATAAAACAGATAATTACTGTTACTATGTGAGCTACTGTTAGTAAGTAGGTATATTTTTCATGTTTTTTATTAGTTTCATCACGTTCAATGTTAGGGTTTCGTAATAAAATAAATAAGTTTTTTAAATTGTTCAATATTTTATAATGTATTAGATGTGGCCCGAAACTTTACTTGTGTGTACTACAAAACGTAAAATTTAGGTAGGTACTTTTTGCCAATCAGTTACTCAGTTATTTTTATTTTACTACAGAAGTGCAAGTAAAGAATGGAATTCAAATAGTTAATGGTCTTAGAGCAGTAGTTGGTTAATGCATCACCAAAAGCAAAGCAAAACCCGGCGTTGAGTTCCGCCATTCAACACGCAATGCCTCCATGATTCTGTACAAAATGTGGAACGGACTGACGAACGGAAGTCCTCTCTGTCTACCTTACTATATGCGGGATACACATGAAACTACAAAAAATACACCTATTTTTAGACATTCTAAAAATTTTAATGGAACTCTAAAAAAATTGGATCAATATAGTTCCGTAGGCGAATGCAGTAACGGTGGAGCCTAAAATCCGGCAAAAAAAGAAGAAGAGACATATATTTATGTTAGTATATTTCATGTTAGTTTTTGGGAATAGGTGGTTTAGAAATGATGTTATCCATTGTCAGACACTTAGAATAGTTTTAACCCCCTACCAGTAGACACCCCTTAATCAGAAGCAAATATTTTTTTTAGACATTAGTTAACTAAAATTATTAATTAATTGTTCTTGTTAGTTACTACATGTAACTTTAGTTTATAATATTATCTCACTTCTATAATAGTCTCCAATTTTGATTAATTTTTAATATGTCAAAACTATATAGGTCTTCAAGACATTACCTACACAATATTTTCATAGTGCAGTGTTTAGTTTAGAAGTTATTGGGGCTCGAAGTAGTAAGTAAGTAGTAAGGCCAGTCGTGGCGCAGGGGCACAGAGTGTGACTGTAAAATCAAATGGTTCGATCCCTACTCGAGGAAGTGAAATATTTATTTATATATTTATATTTTCATTTCTTCGCTCTGATATCGAGGCAGACCGCGGCGCTGAGTTCCGCCACTCAACACTTAATGCCTCCAGAACTTGGCGTAATGTGGGGAACGGACTTTGACATAAGAAGTCGCAAGTAACTGGTGGACATGCACGCTTTTAAATCTCAATTTCCAGTATTAATAAGTGACAAATAAATAAAGTAGAGGAATGGATTCCACATTAGTCTTTTTAATATTATTTTAGTTAAATAAAATTATTTTATTTTTCATAGAAAAAAATGTTTTTTATTTTACTGTCAAGTAAGTAAAAGTCCTGAAGCGCGGCGTCCGATGCCCCAATTTTCATCCGCCGCGCCGCCACTACCTTACAGAATTTTTTATGTTTTAACTAAATTGATTCATTGTTTTTGATTGAGAAATACGTAAAGGCAAGAAAGAATATACACATTTTCATAATTACACTATTATTATACCTTATCATATGGAGTATTGTTCTCGTCTCTGGGCTGGTGCACCCCAATATCAGTTTGACCCCCTTGATTGCATACGACGTAGAGCCATTTGAATAGTTGCGAACTCAATAATCTGTGAAAGGCTTGACACATTGGAATTTGCGTCGAGATGTCTCGTCGCTGCGCGTTCTCTACCGCATTCATCAGGAGGACTGTTTGACCTGTTACCTGTCGCCGAATTTTCTAACCGCACAGTACGTCACCAACTCAAGTACCATACATCATATGTCTAGCTACGTGGCACTCCACTCTATGCGGTTTCCGTCAACGCGGTACGCATCTGTGAAATGGCCTACCAGCGACAATGTTTCAGCGGCAGGTCAATACCACCTGGGTACCTAAAAAAAGCGCGTCTATCTCCACCAAAATCGTAGATCTCGATGTTTTGCCTTTCCGCTAAAATTTTGGCTTGCAGTATAACGTAATTTGCCTTTATGTTAAACAGCTTATAAACGCCTGGCTGGAGTAATGGCGTACGTAAAGGACCTGGTATAAATTTACATACTTAAAACAGTTAATAAATATACATACTTAAAAACTAATTACTTAAAAATATCTTTAAATACCAGGGTTTCAACTTTAACGTAGGTGAGCCTGGATTTTATGTACCTTTCGGACTAAATTACAGTGGGACCACACATGGAGCTTTCAAATAAAAAAAGAATCATTAAATTTATTATACAACTAGTGACTGAGCCACTCGCGACTTCGCCCGCTTTTATTTATTGTTATATTATAGCCAAGTTATGCAAAAAATCTGTTGTATAAGCTAAATATGTCGTGCAAAGTCTTGTCCAAATCCGTTCAGTAATTATTGCGTGAAAGTGGAACAAACTTTCTTTGTTTTAATATTAATAGAATTATTGAAATTAACTAGTAAATATATTTATATCATTATTATGAATTTAACAACCATCACGTACTGTTAACTCTCACGTATTGATTGACTGTTAATGAACTTGACAATGACTTACTTTCAAGCCATACTTAATAGCGCGTACTTGTATATACATATTATTTTTTTTCTGTATTTTTCTTTCTTTTTTTTAGATTTGTTATAATATAGGTAAAAACTGCAAGATAAAGCTCTGCCTTGGCCGTCTATTTACATGCTAGCAATTCAGCAGTAAGAAAATTAGAAGTATTATTAATTTAATTATGTTAGTCTGCTTACCTGTCTGTGGCATTGTAGACGTTTTAGAAACTCAAAAGTCAAACGACTAATTTTTTTTGCATGTCTACTGGACACAAAGGTTTTATTTGTTGTTTCTCATCTACTTTAATTTTGAGACTTTAGTTCAGACTGTTTTATTTTATATGTTATAACAAATTACTTTTCAATTTTCTCTATAAATTGTTGATGCCCAAAAAATGTTGATATCATATTTGCCTCTATCTACATACAAAAAACTAACAAAATCAGCTTCACGCTGTATCCCGCACATAGCAGGGTAGGCAGAGGGAACCTAGTGTTAAGACACTCCCGTTCCCCACTTTCTGCCGAATTCAAAAAACTAACATGACCTGAATTTCTTGACTTTCCATATTAAGAGTACTGTACACGTCATGTATAATAAACCAAAGGTACCAAAAATATAAGAAAAGAAGTAATTATTTGTTAGAGCTATGAACACATTTTATTATTCACATAAAATTAATAAATATATCCAGCATTGCCACATCCGCAACCGCAGCTGCCAGCGATAGAAACAGTTCCCGCGGCCGGTAAGTCACCAGCGAAGCGAACAGCTCCAAGAATTGGTACTTGACCAGCTACAAGAGTGGTACCAGCAACTGGCATTTCACCTACTACTGCAACATCGCCCACACCGGCTCCTCCATATGCGCCAATAATTTCAGCAGCTGGTGCATAAGCTCCTGGTGCCAGAGCCGCATTCAGACCATAAGCACCAGCTCCTGCAAGTCCTGGAGCCAGAGCTGCAGCTGGGGCTAGGGAAGCTGGAGCTAAAGCAGCTCCGTACCCAAGGCCGTACGCGTTAGGTAATCCAGCGTTTAGGCATTGACTGTAGACATTCTGCAAAAAAAAAATAATTATTATCAATTACAAAATTATATTTGAGGCCATCGTGGCGTAGTGAGACTCACAAGTCTGATTGTAAACAGGAACATTCTGTAGGTGGGTTCCCCTCATACCCACTCGGGGCAATGAATTATTTTCATTTAGTTGTTCCCGTAAGAAAACAAACCGCAGCTGCACGGAAAGTGGAAAATGAAAAAAAATTCAGCTTCACGCTGTATCCCGCACACAGCAGGGTAGGCAGAGGGAATCTAGTGTTAAGACACTCCCGTTCCCCACTTTCTGCCGAACTCTGGAGGCATTGCGTGTTGAGTGGCAGAACTCAACGCCGCGCTTAACCTCGACACCAGAGCGAAGAAATGGAAATATAAATTTAAGTAAATATTTTATCTCCT
>DWQW01012107.1:0-11036 GCA_018249695.1 Heliconius erato demophoon | reverse complement strand
ACCTAATATGTCCCACTTTATTTTCAGAAGTGCTAGTTCTAATTCAGTGAGTCTCTCTTGCGTTCTCAGGGTCAAGCAGTTCAGTGTGGAAATATAAAGTTTCTTATTTGGTTTTATGTTCAATATTTTGGAGTCCTGATCATTGACTATAGCTGAAAGGTATTGGTCGTTATCCCCCACGGAGACCAACCGGCTTGGGGGAGGTGTGTTAGTATTAGTTGTACTGTTAAATGTTTTTCGTTTATTTGTTTTGATCTTCCGGTTTTCGATATCTGTTAATTGCTATGCTTTATGAATACTTGATGCTGGATGAGCTCGGCTTTTGCACATGCGTTCGTAAGCGCTTATTTTATTGATTTTTGGCCGATCTTCTGCTGTCTTATTAGTCGTCTTGGGTGAGGTGGATTGTTCTCTTTTTCGTTTATCTCCCATGTTTCCTGTTTCTCCTTTTACAACTAATTTATCGTATTTTATAAATGCTATGCGGCCTTTTCTTCGTTCTTCTTGTAACTGTGGTACGAGTTCTTTCCGCTTTTGTAAGACTTCTAAGCTAAAATCCTCTTGAACGTAAATGTTTTTTGGTAATTTTTTCTTGCTTCGCAAAATTTCCGCTCTTTTCCATCCATTTAGAATGTTAACTAATATCGGCCTGGCTTTATCCTTAGCCTTGCCAATTCTGTATGCTTTATTAATATCTGTTTTGTTAATATGGATGCCAGAATTATTTAAAGTGTTGGATACTAATTCTTCTAAATTCATATGTTCTGTAGGTTCATTGAAGCCATAAAATACTAAGTTATTCTCTTTTTTTCCCAGTTCAAGTCGTTTCACTTTCTCGTTTAAGCTATGCACTTCATTTTTAAGGTACAAATTTTCTTCGATAATAGGTTTTAGTTTTTTATCCATTTCCTTCAACACTGATTTCGTAATTGAATCTGTTAAAATTGTTGTTTGTTTATCCATTTCTTCTTTTATTTTTACAAATAATAATTGCATTTGCTGGTCCATTTCGATTAAAGTTATAAAATTTTGGTTAATATTTAATTTGGAAGTAAATTGTTTTATGGATATGGCCACACTTAAATTGACGATTCCGTGAAACGAAACGTAACGAACTGATTGGTTATGTTGGTAAATCCGCTGAATGTCAAAGTCAATAATTTTATATTGTTATATTTTATAGGTTAAACAAACACAGTTCACACGATTTTTTCTTGCTTCACTTGCACTTTAGTTTATTACTTTTGCAAAATTTGTACACTTTTAAACTTATACCGCTTATTCGAACGGTATACTATTTATATTTTGGAGCACTCTCAATGACGTTTCTACTATCTAATGATCCAACCGGAAGTCACACTAGTTAGTCTGACTTAAATGAATGTAAGACAAATATCTTTTCTTCCTTCTTAGACACTTCCTGTTAGATGGTGATGTCCAACGTCACCTTTTTCCGTTCTTCTGAGTGGAGATTGAACCTAAAACTACCGCGTGTTTAGGTCATATCAACTGTGCCATGAAACCATCTCCTTGCAACTCTATAAAAAAAATAATGATTGCAAATATTGATCTGAAAAATATAAAATAACAGCTACACTGGCCTGACCTGAAATATGGTATGTATATGACTACTAAATTTAGTATTGACAAAGCAAAAGATATTTTTGGATGTACAGTAAATTTTAAGTAAATATTAATTATTTGTGTAAAAAATATACAACAATATTCTTTCAACATTGCAACAATATTTTAAGGATAAACTGACAAAAAGACAAAGAATAAGAAAGAAATTTTCAAACAACATACGTATAACATCGAAATAAAAAAAATTTAAGTACTCTTATATCGTCTTTCCGTGAAATTGTATAGTGATTTGACCTCATTTAAAAACGTAATTAACATAAGTAATTATAAGAACTTATTTCCTTATCTTTCGTTATCTTGAGTAACTTAATTAATGCTTCTTCGGTTTTTAAGTCACAGTTCAAGGGTGATTGCCAAGTTCCATGTTCCATTGCCAATAGCTTGTTAGACGCCATTTCACAATAAAAAATACAACAATAAAAATATTAATTCGTAATAAATACTATTAAAGTGTCTAAGAACATAGTAGGGTCCTTTAGGACATGTAAATTTTGAGTGAAAATGGTCCAAGGGGAAAATTAAAAGCAAACAAACAGCTATGTTGTATTTGTTGACAAACCACACCAGGCCCCTGAATGGTCGTGGACCCTGGGCATGAGTCACAAGTGTCTTAACGGTAAAAATGCATACTTTATTTCACGCTGTATCCCGTATGTACCAGGATAGGCATAAGGGGCCTAGTGTTAAGAATCTCCGCTCTCCAATTTAAGTTGAATTTTGGAGGCAATGCGTGTTGAGTGACAGATCTCAACGCCGCACTTTGCCTTGATAATAGAGCGAAAAAATAAACATTTCGTTTTCTCGAGTGGGAATGAAATCCACAACCTGTCGCGTTTACAGTAACACGTTAGTGCTTCTGCACCACAACTGGTCTCAAAAAAAAGGCAAAGTGTCTCAAAAAATAACAAGATGCAAGATATAAGACAATTAATAATCTCATCAAGTTAGTATCTTCAACTAATTAAGATTTGATTATTCAAAACAACATTTCATGTCACAATAGAGCAACATTATTACACAGATTATTTATACAAAAAGTTAAATCAAACGTCTTTTTGTACGAATCAAACCTTGTCTATCGATTTATATAACGGTAAAATTGAGTGTAACAAATAATATGTAACGAATGCATTGCTGGTTATAAAAGGAAGTATTTTTTATATCTTATTATAGAATATGCTTTGTAAAGTGGGTAACTGGATTGGTTCAGCGATGATATTTGAAGATTGGAAGGAACGTGCTGTCTGGCCGCGGTCTAGTCGGAGTCATTGGCAGTCCCACTTTCACAAACAGAGTCTCGTGTAATTTTTTTTGGCTGTTACTATAACTGAACATCCATTGTGGTTACGGGGAACGGACAACGGTCTTCAATTATTTGCGCTGCAGTAATTTATCTTAGACCAGTTCGTTTCTGTTCTTGGAAGTTAAGAGATTTGTTTGTTTTTTTTTTCGTTTGTATTTTTTAATAAAAATCTATTTATAAAAAAAAAGTACTAAAGTACTTTGTGGTTTGATGATTTTAATGTTATTTGTGTAAAAAAACACGCATATAAAACGGTTTTTTTCTGTTATTGTCCCTTAAAATGGTATAAAGTTCTTTTGGGGATGAATGTAAATAAAGTTAGGGTCTATACTCTATAGTTCTTATCAATTTTAATTATTATACAATAAAATATACTCAAGGCTATAGTTTGACGCTCTTTTCCTTTTCCTTGGCTATATCTCTAGAGATAAGGGATGGAATGTCTTAAAAGTCACGATTTTTTTATCCAAGTGGGAGTGGACTCGAAGAATTCTATTAAAACATGAGGTATAGCCTGATGACATTTGAACAGACAGACGGACGGACCGCGGAGTCTTAGTAGTTTAGGTACGGAACTCTATATAAATATATATACTATAATAAGTCTACTTTAGTTAAAATTTTCTTTTCAACATACGGGTCAAAATACGAGTACACCCTTCAGTTAATATAACGTGAGTTTGCTAGATTAAAATAAATCTGTCATTTTCAGTATTAGAGATTACGTAAGGTATAAATATAACAAAACCAATTCACATTTATACTATAAATTTGAAAGTAACCCTGTCTGTCTGTCTGTCTGTGACGCAATCACGGCCTGATATATACTTTGGGATCTTGGGATGAACGTAGGCTACTTTTTCCTCATATTTGTAATATTCTCGATATATACTAATATATTCAAGTACTTTTCTATTTGACAAACAATTTATTATATGACATATTAATTAAACATGAAAAATTCTAATATATTCAATATATTTATTTTCGTACAAAAGTATTGTTCTTTAAAAAATCTATAAAAAAGTCTGCGATGGTTTATGTTAATATCTGAAGGTTAAGCCACAGTAATAATTTTAATATAATATTATTGTTAGTTTAATATTGTTATATTACTTTTATGTTCACTTATAAATCTTTTTCAGCTTATTTTGATCATTTTCTATTTTCTTATCAATACAAAAACTGAAAATAATTTCATAAATATATTTAATTGATATTCATAAAGTTAAAGCGGGCGAACCCGCGAGAACCCGCTAGTTTATACATAAAAATATTAAATCTCTAAGAATTTCAGAATCTTAATTAAAATATAATTTTTTTAATAGATCAATAAAAATGCTATAAAAATAATAACGATACTCACGCAGCCTTATTTTAAAATCAGTCTAGTCTTTTTACCTCAACCTATCAGTTAAGTTGACGAGCTGAAACTACGTCTTGACCTCTTAAGAGTTTTTTGTATTATGATAGGAAAGTGATAATTCACTTCGTTCTTCGTTATAAAACGAAGAAATTTGCATAATGACTGATCTGGCCTCACCTGATTCTCACCTACGCGTCCACTGCTTGACATAGATGTCTATACTGACATTTGAACAAACTAACCTCAGAAACTTTTAGTTCGAATTAAAAAAGGGTCCTTTTGTGTTGGATAGCTCATTTATCGAGGAAAGCATTATAGCCTAATACCGTTCAACATTTATAGATTTCATGTAAACTGATGAAACAGCAGATGGAGTTACTTCGAATAAAAAACTGTCATGTGTCTTAACCCTATTTTATAATTTTTTTTTTAAGTAAAAAAAATAAAATGAGTCACTAATTACATAACATTATTTATGTTTGTAATTGTAATAGACGTATTTTCGATCAAACGAGTTTAGATAATAGCCTAGAATAGGCAATTACTAAAAGGAGTGAACTGAATATAATAAATTACTTAGCTAATAATATGGAGTTTCACATAATTTTATAAATTGAGTGCTTTTCGACTTCCGCTTACTCTTCTAATTAACATAAATTAATCGATGTTGATTTTGCCGATCTTAATTAGGTGATAATTAAATAATATGGGTATTTTTAATGTAAACTAAATTATTATATATATCTGTTAAATTGTTTTTACTGTTAAATTAATGATCGTTTATAATATGTTTAAACAGTTTAATAGATATTGTTATTAATAATTATCTAATTATTAATTAGATGTTGCAAGATTAAATTAAAGGCTTTGATATGAGTCAACTTTCCATGTTGCGTGGATTTTTGTAATAATATTATTGTATCTACTTTCTTTGAGACCATTTATTTAAATAATTATAATTAAGCATAAATATATAAAATTTTTAGTACTCTTGTGTATTAAAAATGTTAGGTAATGGATGCCAATTAAAATATAACAAACTTTTACAACAAAGTAAATGATTTTAATAGTAAATAACGTGTTTTATTAATGTATTGGAATAGAAAATTCGAAATGCGGAAAAAAATAAACTTTTAAGTCAACACAATCAACAGATACGAGCGTTATTTGAAATTCACCGCGGACTAGCGTACTTCCTGTTGAGCAAGTTAGGCAAGAAAACTTAATGTTAAGACACTTCGTTCTTCACTTTCTACTCGAATTCGAAACGAAATAGTAATACGTAGAGTGGCGGAATTCAACGCTGCACTTTGTATACCAAAGCGGAGATCTAACCACCAATTATTGCGTTTGCAACATTGTTTGAAACATTGTTCTATTGCGCCACAATGTACTTAAATTAAGTATTGATCTTTAATCAAAGTTATTTGACGTAAATCAAATCAATCAAAGTTATTTGACATCTCAAATAATCTACCACCAGTTAAATAAACAGACCTGAGAACAACCGGCGCAAGAAACTCACTGCGTCTTTTTTAAAGTCAATTATATTTAATTACTTGTGACAATGATAACTTTAAAACAGACTGGAGCGAGCATTTCATTCCCAAGGCGTGTTATCATTTACAAAATTATTAATTTGGTAATAACCTTTAACATACAAAAAAAATTCCACAACTCTTTTAAATTGTAATATAGAACATTCTCGGCCATTGAATCCTATCAAAATGTAAATTGTAAAAAAATTGTAATTGTAACTACTAAATCTATATACTGCAGCTTGCAAATTACATCATAGTTTACAAATTCAAAACAACTACAGATAGAAATCTTAATTATTTATTCTTCTAACATACCAAAATTTAACAGTAGGTAGGTATATTTTAATTTGTTTTCAATGCACAGATTCGATCAGCTTTACCAGACATCCCGATGTTGGCGGAGAGTCCCGATTATTAGGCCAAAATTTAAATGTCCGAAGCGCTTTACGTGAACAATTCCAGGTACTTTCAGAATACTCGCTTAATTATTTTCTTTTATTAATTAGTTACTAGCAATTCCGGGGATAAAAAATCCGTTTTTTCCCGTAATAAATTCTGGCAACACTGAATTCTATATAATCTTTTCAATATCGATTATTATTAGAACGACGGTACGTTCTTAACGATTTTCTTTTATATAATAATATTAGCAAAAAAAAAAGTTATGTCGTCAATTTTGCTCTGGTTTCTAAATAGACGAAAACTACCATTGTGGCTTCAATATATTACACTAAAAACTTAATCCTCCGAACTAATGAGACTAGTGTTGTCATAATCGGCCTATTCTGATGTAATGGAAACCTCGTGGGCGCTTACCGTGTCGATAGGGTCGTTTAGCAAAATACTATTATAGAAGAGAGAAAATTTAATTTTTATTATTATTTAATAGGTATTATTTAATTATAATTAAACGCGGTTGGCTGTAGATTCGATTCCAACTCGATGAAATAAAATTTTTATTTACATTTATATTTTCATTTCTTTGCTCTAGTGTCGAGACAAAGCGCGGCGTTGAGGTCCGCCACGGAACATGCAATGCTTCCAGAAATTGGTGGAAAATGTGGAACGGAGTTGCTTTCATTAGGTTCCCTCTAACATAATAATTATATAATAATAATTGATTAGTTTGTAATTTTTATAAATACATTTAACGTGCTCTACACAAAGTAATTAGGTACTATATAATGTTAATCAACTCTCATTCTAAAGTTTAATTTCTGAACTGCAAAACATCAAACCTCTAAGTTATGTATTTTTTTATCAGCTTCACGCTGTATCCCGCACACAGCAGTGTAAGCAGAGGGAACCTAGTGTTAAGACATTCCGTTCCCCATTTTTTGCCGAAATCTAGAGGCATTGCGTGTTGAGTGGCGGAACTCAACGCCGCGCTTTGCCTCGACACCAGAGCGAAGAAATGGAAATATAAATTTAAACAATATATTCCATTACCTTGAGTGGGGATTGAACCCACATCCAGTCTCGTTTACAGTCCTACTTTTTGTCTCTGCGCTACGACCGGCCTAAACTATATAATTATAATAATTCACAATCGGTAATTTTACACAAAAAAATAATTAAGTACTGTTTCTTTATAAGACATTTATTTAAAATACGAATTTAACAGGTGCGTGATAGAAGCGAGAGTGTGATAGAGCTACATCTCCATGCAAAAAAATGAAACCATCCCATCAAATCGGAGCACGATCATTCATACTGTTAATTTTTTAGTTTCACACCAATCAGTTATAATTACTATGAAAATATGAGCTCGTGACCCCTCACGAAGGTTAATTTTTAACCTGCCAACGGGTCATCCAGTACCAATTTGAAATTTAAACACGCAGGATACACTTTAGAAATCAGGTTTGACTTCGTCACTTGATAACCGTAATTATAGCTTAAGAACGTGAAGCAATCTCCATTTCGCCCGCAGTCGTTGGTAGGCGGTGCTTGAGTTATACGAAGATCAGGTGAGGCCAGATCGGCTATGCAAATCTCTTTGGTCGTAAATGAGATGGTAATGGTACTACAATCACTTTGCGTCTCTATCGTAATCATCCTTTAGATTTTTTTTAATTAATCTAATTTCTACAAACGGTCTTTTACATTATCTTTTTATTGATATCAATTTAGGCCTAATTTTATTGGAATATTTTGTTAATCATTTAGGTATATAAAACTGTTATTTATTTAATTTATAGGTTTAGATAAAAAATTGTTGATGATTTTGATTGAGTGAATAAACTAAGTAACAAATAACATTCTTATATTATTTAATCATATCAGCTTCACGCTGTATCCCGCACACAGCAGGGTAGGCAGAGGGCACCTAATGTTAAGACACTCCGTTCCCCACTTTGCGCCGAGTTCTGGAGGCATGAGGCTGGTATTATTAGTAATTATTAAAGACAATATTTAATAATTACTAAAAATACTTAGGTACTAATGATAAGTACAGCTTAGTGAATGAGAAAAGTAACAATATTCTTCTCCTCATCAGGACGAGTATTTATGTAGTTAAATTTAAAGACGGAGTAGAGCAACGCAACGTTACAGCATTTGACTGTAAATGTGGTTCTTACAGGTTTAATTCCTTTTCGAGATATTTTTTTTTATTTCCTCATTATGATAATAAGACAAATCGAAGCGTTAGGTTCCGTCACTCAATACGAAATGTCTCCAGAGTTGGACGAAAACTGAAAAACGGAGTGTCTTAATACTAGGTTACCTTTGCCTTCCCTGCTATAAGAAAAAAAACGTGAATTTTTTTAATGAATTTTGAACAAAAAATATATGTATTTTAATACAAATTACCGAGCACGAGTTCGCAGTTCACCTGATGTTATAAATTTCTTATGAATATTATAATTCAAATAAATCAGCTTGACGCTGTATCCCGCACACTGCAGGGTAGGCAGAGGGAACCTAATGTTAAGATACTCCGTACCTCACTTTCTGCCGAATTCTGGAGGCATTGCGTGTTGAGTGGTGGAACTCAACGCTGCGCTTGTCCTCGACACTAGAGTGAAGAAATGGAAATATACATTTAAGTAAATATTTCATCTCCTCGCGTGGGGATCGAACCCACAACCAGTCGGTTTTACAGTCACACCTTGTGCCCCTGTGCCACGACTGGCCTCAAAATTAATATTATGTAACTATAAAATATGAACACTAGTTATATATATGTCTAGCTATTTTAAAAGTGCTTTGGTGTAAAAATGCACTCAAGGACCTGTCTCAGTGAAACATTAATTGTATCCTGACTCCTGCGGCAAGGTCGACGATGATAGCTGTATAATGCGAAGATTGGTGATGCGGGTTCTTAAAGGAGTGTCCGAGAAACAAGAAGGACCCTTTTTGTCTTCAAGATTTTAGAACCAAAAATAAACCTTTTTTATAAATACTAAGATCGATTTTTGTACTGTCACGTTATTTGAATAATTTAATTTGGCCATCTTAACGGTTTTATGCGGGCGTCGATCGACAAGTACTAGCAAGTAGTTCTGCAAAAAACACTAAGTAACAGTTAATAATTTAAATTTACTTAAATTAAATTGTTTTAAATTAATAGTGGACATAAAAAAATATACAAGCTTGCTATGTTTTCCTTTTCTTTTAATTAAAAAGAATACATTAAAATTAAATCACACTCTATCACTAAAGGGAAATTCTCGCGATAAAATCCTTATTTTATTATTCTTTTTTTTCCCTATAACGTGCAATGATGCGGTAGTTTTCACAGATGCAGACAGGGTTTCCCATTGCCTGTTGCCTTGACCTCCCGACATCGATTGACGTCTTGACATAACGAGAAGCCATAGGCAGAAAAACTTCATCAAAACAGTGTACGGTCTCCTCTATAACAAAATTGTTACATCGATATATTATTATGTAGCGTAATAATAAAAAGAAGTATATTATAATAATATAATAATTATGTAATGATATAGTTAGAAGATACATGTTTTTATATTCGTCAATTTCCTTCATCTTAAAGGCTAGGTGCGGAAAACATAGAGATACATCACTGCTTTTCATTTTTTGACATTTTTGGAGATATTACAAGCTGTAATGCTAACAAACTAGCAATTTCTAGCCTATTTGTTGATTTTTTGACCATTTTTTTTAAGTCCTCTTTTGCGAGAAATAAAACAATTTTCATTATCTACAAACGCTTAAATATATTGTTATTGTTAAACATTTTAAAAATAAGTATAAAATAATAAAAATAAAATATTGACAAAAAAAAAGAAAATATTTTTACATAACATACTTGTATTGCGTACTAGCTGCATACGTTATTGTCGTATTACATATATACATACGGATGTAAAATTATTATGTCAACCGTACAACGATATATTTCGGTTTGCGAATGAAGATTGATGGCGTCTGAGATTATTTTGTCTTCACAACAAACTCCCAACTTCCTCGTTCTGACTATTAACAGGTAATTTAGCTTAGAACTAGACTCGCAAAAACTACAGTCATTATAGCTGAAATTTATTAAGTTGTGAAAAAAGTGCTTCAAACTGGTTTGTGTGGATATTTGAAATTAGTAGCAGGAGTTTTCAAGTGTGTGTTGCAAAAAATATGTTAATTATAGAACGAAATGAAATATTTCATTAGAACTACATACCGTCAAAAAATTTGGAAGCACTTACAGTGTACTATGTAATTGTTATTAAACAAAATAAAAAATAGTATCAACTAATTTCTTAGAAATTTATAATTATATAATTATTAATAGTTTACTATGTATCTCATAAATAAAAATCAGACAGTCTATCACTCCCTCTCTGCCAAACCTTGTTATAAAAACATATTAATATATTATCCAAATATTTCATGTCGTATCTGTCATTATCTAAAATTATCTATTAACATGCTTGATGCGAGTGCAAAATTTCATAAAATACAATAGTTACTCTACTGACAGCAGCTGATTGGTTATGAATTCGAATCTCGTTTGAGGAAAAATAAATACATCCATATATACCTTCTTTTTGGGATTACACAGTGCGGAGTTATCAATGCCTTTGAGCCTGCCTCCTAATGATACCTACTACCTAGGTAAACGAAAGACGAGAACGATTTGCTTTCTTTTGCCTACCTTACTAAAATACGTAGAGGCCGGTCGTGGCGCAGCGGCACGAGGTGTGACTGCAAAACCGACTGG
>DWQW01012106.1:0-11037 GCA_018249695.1 Heliconius erato demophoon | reverse complement strand
GATAGTGATAAGTACTTTGTGTTAATTGATTTATATTAAGTTATGTGATGATTATGTTCTTTAATTTAATAATGTTCCTTAATTTAAGTTTTGTACAGGTTTAATTGCATTTAAACCAAATTGTTACTTTACCATTTGTTATATTGTTTTTATTTATTAAATTTCTAACCTAATTCCTAATTTTAGTATATATCGACAATATTACAAATATGAGAAAAAAAAGTAACCTATGTTCATCCGAAGACCCTCAAGTATCTCTTTATGAGTATTTTATTACAATTGAATTAGCGGTTTGGCCCTGATTGCGGCACAGACAGACAGACATACAGACAGACAGAGTTACTTTCGAATTTATAATATAGGTATGGATATAATTTCTATGAGGAAATATGAAAATATAAATGTATAAAAAGTTATATATGGCATTTGTTATAAAACATCTAATATTTTTTTTTCTTAACATCATTAACCACGTTATACTGATGACTTTTTCTTGTCATTTGTAAATACAACGATCCATTTAATGTTTATATTTTACAGGAAAGTAAGGAGGCATCTCGGCATCACAGAAATCTTCACCCGTGCCTAAACTTACGAGGGGAGATATTCAATAGTTAATTAATATATTATATATAAACAATTTTTAGTAAATCTGATGAGTTTGTTGATTATAGTAATCATTTTTTTTATAAGACCTTCCCGCTGACAGCAGGATAGGCAGAGGGAACCTAATGTTAAGATACTTAGGCATTGCGTGTTGAGTGGCGGGACTCAACAAACGAAATTTTACTTAAGATAAAAAGAAAAATAATATTGACAATATTCCAAAACTGTATTTATTTAAGTACTGAAGTGTTTTGGCCATTATGTTAATATTTTTTTAACATGCTTAGAACGCTGAGAGTAGTATATTTATTGAGTATCTGTTATGAAACTTAACATCTCACCTCGTCAACAAAAGCAGAAAATGGGATTAATTCATTCCCCTTTCAGAAAATCGGTCTCACAACTACACTGCATCATGATAGTGTAAAAAAATCATATGGTTCATTTCAAAATGCGTCCATATTTCAAAAAGCGCAGGTACACCAATGTTGCACAAATAGGGACAGTTTTTTTTTTTAACTTCACACTGAATTGTGCACATTGAAGAGTAGGCAGAGAGAACCTGAGAACCTACTTTTTTTTTCAGCTTCACGCTGTATCCCGCACACAGCAGCGTAGGCAGAGGGAGTCTAGTGTTAAGACACTCTGTTCCCCACTTTCCGCCAATTTTAGGAGGCATTGCGTGTTGAGTGGCGGTACTACCGCCGCCGCGGGAACCTACTTAAGTGTTAAATATTTCATTTTGTTAAATGCAAATCGAATTTACGCCCTGTCACATTCATATTGACACAATTGTGCCCATGCGCCACAACTGCCGTCATTATTTTAATTAAAAAAATAAAAATAAATTAGCTTCACGCTGTATCCCGCACACTGCAGGGTAGGCAGAGGGAACCCAGTGTTAAGACATTCCGTTCCCCACTTTCTGCCGAATTCCGGAGGCATTGCGTGTTGAGTGGCAGAGCTAACGCCGCGCTTGTCCTCGACACCAGAGTGAAGAAATGGAATTATAAATTTAAGTAAATATTTCATCTCCTCAAGTGGGGATCGAACCCACAACTAGTCGGTTTTACAGTCACACTTTGTGCCACTGCGCCACGACCGGCCTCAATTATTTTAATTAAAACAACAAAAACGTGTTAAACATTTTTATTTATTGATCACAGCACAAATTTATCAATATATATATTAGCCAGGAGGCCAATGCATTTGACGGCCACCTAGAATATGAATATGCAGATGGTAGACACTTTGAGCACCATTTTTACCATCATTTATGACCAAACGGAAACCAGATTTGTCTAAGCCTTGCTGAGCAGCTACTTTACGAGCAACTATAAGCAAATGTCCTGAAAATGAAAAATAGAATATTAAACCTTTGAAAAATTTTGTTTCTCTTATAATAATATTATATTAAAAAATAATAATTTATTTTTTTCCTTTTTTAATATATGATGCAAATTGTGTGTTTTCAAAATACTTAATTTAAAAAAAATCTGATAAAATGTAAATCAACAACCATTGCGTGCTTGCAAAAAATTTTTGAGGCCAGTCGTGGCGCAGCGGCACGAGGTGTGACTGTAAAACCGACTGGTTGTAGGTTCGATCCCCACTCGAGGAGATAATGAAATGGAAATATAAATTTAAATAAATATTTATTTAAATTTATATTTCCATTTCTTTGCTCTGGTGTCGAGGTAAAGCGCGGCGTTGAGTTCTGCCACTCAACACGCAATGCCTCCAGAATTCGGCAGAAAGTGGGGAATGGGGTGTCTTAACACTAGGTTCCCTCTGCCTACCCTGCTGTGTGCGGGATACAATGTGAAGCTGATTTATTTATTTTTATTTTATTGTGTGCTTGCATTGCGAGTATAACAAAGACAAATGTGCCATTATAAATTATACATATTTATATATAATTAAAATTAAAAAAAAATACTGTAAGAAAATTTATTATAATTTAATACCTATATTTTCCTTGTCTTATTAGATAAAATGTGAGGTTGAGATATGAAATATTATGTGTGTATTACACATAATACTTATAAGAAATAGGAAAAATGGTTATAGAGTGTAATAATTTCAATTTAAAAGCTGCTTAAAATAAAAATAATTAGTTTCTATAAAATATTCTTATACCTAAAAGTTGTTCATCTGCATCTTCAGCCTTGGAAAGTTGAGATATTGGCTTTCGAGGAATGACCAGAATATGAGTTGGCGCCTGAGGGTTCACATCATTGAAAGCTACACACTGCAAACAATCATTTTATAAATTTTCTTACAATATCAATAGTAATTATTTGCAATATGAAATAGTATTTCATTGGTTCATTAAATATTTACTATATATACAATTATTGCAAACTATGTTGCAACAGATAAATAATGAAAGTAGGAAAGCAGGTCTATCTATGAACCCAACAAAGACCAAATTAATGACAAATACTATTAGGGAATACATATATTTGGGACAAGTATTATCTATTAGTGATCAATACTCAAAAGAAATTAATAGAAGAATAAGTAACACATGGAAACAGTATTGGTCACTAAAAGAAATATTCAAGACTGAATCAATGCCAATGTCAGTAAAAAACAAGCTGTGCAGCATATGTATTCTGCCATGCCTCACTTAGGGATCTCAAATTTGGCCTGCTACAATAAAAACAATCAAAACCTTATGGTTTGTCAAAGAAGCATGGAGTGAAGTATGTTGAATATGAGGCTAAAGGATCAATGAACAACTTAAAAAATAAAAAAAAGAACTATGGCGAATGATGTGATACAAAGAATAATAAAATTTAAGTGGCAGTTCCACTCACATTGGACACTATGAGAACAAACAAAGATAAATGGACAAAAGCCGTAACAGAATGGTATCCTAGAAATGGAATGAGGCAAAACGGATCTACCAAAAGGATGGAGTAGGTTAACTTGGAACAGAGAACCATGGAAGATAATGGGGGGGCCTATGTAGGGAGACAACCTGACCAAAAAACTGGCAGCTAAATTATTTGCTTTTAAATATTTTTAATTTTCAATCTAAAAACGTTTAATGTATACTTACTTTCTACTTTATTTTTTTTTTAAATAAAAATTGTTATTTAAAAACAATAATTTTGAATTGGTCAGCAAATAAAGACTTTATTTAATTATTTATATATACAAAAAATAAAATATTTAATTATACATATGTAAGATATTATCGAATTAATACTGCAAATTTAATAGCTAATAAAATAAGTTGATAGTTATTTCTAGAATGCTAATGGTTAGAACAGCTGATCCCTTAGTTACCGGCCGGTAGATATATTTACATTTAATATTCAAAACTTATTCTTTAATACCTGGTCGTCCTCATAAACGAATTTTGCAGGAATTTCCTTCCTTAATATCTTCGCAAATATAGTATCGCCTCCCTGAGAAGCGGATTGCGCGAGTTCCACTTCGCCGCCCGCCATGTTTTTCGTTATGACAAATGCTTTTTTTTATTATTTTCTTGTATTAATAAAGATGCCTATTCACGTCTCAACTGCCAAAAATAACGGAATTTCAAAAAGAGCGAAAAAGAGAGAAAGTAATATTGCTATGTGCATTGTATCTAGACGACATACTGTATATCTTATACGTATAAATAAGATATTTAAAATTTTATGAAAACAAAAGTCCAAATTTAACAACAGATCATCAGTTCATCTTTAAATATTTTTAACTTCGGACAAAAACAAAGAGATGTCTTAAGTTTTATGTTCGATGAACCGATACAGATATCGGTTAGTCTGTTGAGCTTTGTAAAAGAACTGTACAGAAGAGGTAATTCTAATTTAGTTTATTTCATTTGAAGGGTGATTTAATCAAGAGTGTTCTTAGCCATTATTCAAAAAAATATGTTTAATTCTTTGAAAACTTTACGATTTGTTTCCTTATCAGAGCTTTTTGTATTGGAGGTTTTTTTATTTATCATTTATTCTAGCTTGACGTTGTGACTAAGAAATTATTTACAATGTTGCAAAAAAAATAAATTAATTACACAGTTACACATTTATTTAAATTAGCGAATAAGATTACTGAAATACTGGCGTGTAATTCAGTAATCTGATTCGCTAAACTCGCCAATAACATTTAAATTTTAAAGGCAATATCCATATATTAAAAAGTAAAGCTTAAGCCAACTTAATAATAGAATTATTTTGTGGCAATTTTATCGAACAAAATACTTCATATTAAAATTTTTTTTTGGTGACGGACTTAAATTTAACAAACATCAAATATAAGCTAAGTCGTTAATCTTAAACTATTTCTAAAATTAGAATGCATAAACGTACAGATAAACTGATGAAAAAAATCCTTTGTTTTGGGTTTATATAACATTAACAAACGCCCTCGATTTTCTTATACATCTCCAATGTTCAGCAATCAGTTTTATTTTTTTTTATTTGTATAGATAAGCTAGTAATTGTCCTCAATATCCGTGGAGCTTATGAGTCTTAATGTATTATTGCGTTGTCATCAAAATTTCTCATCTGTCTGATGTTATTACATATAATATGTAATAAACAAATATTTCATATAAGATATTATTTACGTACGGCAACAAAAAAGGCTTTTCAAGCTGAAAATAGCTTTTTCTAATATCATTTTTTTGTTTCATTGAGTGAGATAAGCGATTCAAAATTTCACTTCAAACATTGTTCTTGTTGATATGATGCTAATAAATACAATTGCTGAAGGTTTAATACACTTAGGTATTAAGTCTTAATCAAGTACAATTCATTTTGCTTTAATATAAATAGACAATAAATGAAATTGTTTATAATAATGAAAAGTTTTCAGCTTTTTTCAAGGTTAGGATATTACACATATACATAAATACAATTTATAATCGACTAATAAGACTATTAGGCCGCATATTATGGTGACTATTTCCATAAATATGCAAGCATTTAAATTTTGATGTTTTCATGTCTTCATCTACAATGATATTAAAAGAGTTTTTCAATCCTTTATCGGTGGCGACCTTCCTGGCCACTTTTAAGAGATGACCTAAAATTAATTATTTAATTTTTATTTCTTACTATTTATATTATTCAATATATATCTTTGGCGTATTTTATCTTAAAGTATATAGTATTTTGAGGCCAGTCGTGGCGCAGGGGCACAAAATGTGACTGTAAAATCTGGTTGTGGGTTCGATCCCAACTCTAGGAAATGAAACATATATTTTCATTTTTTCCCTCTGGTGTCGAGGCAAAGGGCAGCGAGTTCCACCTCTCAATACGCAATGCCTCCAGAACTCGGTGAAAAGTGGAGAACAGAGTGTGTTAACACTAGGTTCCCTCTGCCTACCCTACTGTGTGCGGGATATAGCGTGATATATATATATATATATATATATATATATATTTAATATAGTATATTAATTCAAATGAGTAAAAAAGGTTTACCTAAAAGTTTTTCATCATCGCCACTGGAATCACAAAAATATGGGATACGTTTCTTTGGCACGACAAGAAAATGAATAGGAGCTCGAGGCGAAAACTTTTTATCAAACACCACACACTGCAAGACATAATCTTATTATAATATTGGAACAGACAATAAATTTAGATATTAATATTTTATATCTGTAGATCAGCGTCACTGTCAAATTGATTTGAAATAAGAATTAGATGAGATGTAAATAAAAATAATAAAATAATCCTATGTTAATTAATAGTATTACAACTTGTCTGTTTCTTTAATATAAGAATTTAGAATATTTTGTTATGATTATTACAATCTGAAAATAAAAAAATATAGTTTAAGAATTATTAATCTATTTGAACCTATAAACATATTGATAACCATGTAACTTCATAGTTCATACATTCGGCAACCAAGGTATAAAATACAAATGATCTAACTTTTAAGTGTTAAAAATTTTGAAAAACACTTATCTAACAGAATAATAATGACTTAAAATGACTACTTACGTGGTTATCTTCATAAATTAAAACTGGAATACTGTTCGATGCTGACATTTTTTTCACAATGACGACTCCTTGAATTTCCAAGTCAAAGGTCATTTAGCACTCAGTAACCTACTAAAAATTTCCTTTTTAGCTTTATTCTTATCTAAATTTACACTTTATTTGTATTTTCTTGCCAAATTGATTAAAGATCAAAGAACTTATATCTGTGTAACAGTAGTAAGTTATCTTTGGATAACAATAGATTTGTCATTCAAAATGTAAACAAATTAGATAGTAGGTATCTACATTGTCTGTTAAGATACAATTTTAACTGCATTCTATATTGATTCCCACTCCAAACAAAAAATATTTAATTTCACTGTGTGGGAATCTAACCAACCACCCTCGTATTTACAGCCAGACACAATGTTGCTAAACCATAACAACATTAATACAGAATTATCAAGATAATGGAAACTAAAAGGAAAAATAAAGAGACAATTTTCCATTAACAATTTATTACACTACTAATAAAATCATTATAAAGCTATGATTTCAGCAATAAATGATATCAATTTAAATGTTTAATAGAAGAAGAAAACATATTTAAAAAAAATTGTAGCTTTTATTTTCTATTTTAGTACATACATTAACTTTATACATTGGCCTATTAAAATACACTATGTACACCTTTTATATAACCTTGAGCTCAAAATGTAAAATATACAAAAAAAAAACAACAAATATTTAAAGTGTATGTAATATAACTATTTTGATCTCTATGTTTATATCAATTATAAATTATAATTTTAAAAAACTTTATCAAAGCAATTCTACAAAATTATTTAAAGTAAATTATATAGGAAAATAAGGGTAAATAAATATAAAATATATAGAAGTTTAATTTCTTGCTTTGCTCCAAGAGACTAACAATAATATTACATTTCCAAACCTGGTAATGTAATATTAATGTTTAGTACCTCCTATGACTTGAGAAAAATGATCTTGACAGATAAACAAACAAAGTCATCTTATCTGTTCTGTCTGTTCTTATAGAAGATTAAGCTTATAGAATCACTTTCTTGTTTGTCTTGTTGGTTTGTTGCCTGTACATAGAATATGTAGAACAACATTTTGGCTTTACATAAATTGTTTATGTAGATTTTCTATAATTTGGCTATAACATAACAATAAGTTTAGGCAGACAGAGCCGCAGGTGGATGGTATAATTGATGTATATAGGGCCAATGTACCAAGTGTAATGCATTTATTCGGTTATCCAGTACAGTCTGGAGCCGAACCTCGCTGGTTTCTTCTCAAAATCTTCTGGCAGCTCAGGAGTTGCGTCTGGGAAGGTAACCTTCTCTTCGACTGGTGGTTTAGGCCTGAAAGTGCAATATATTTAGTGTAAAAAACTTTTATGAGTGAAACTGGATTTTTTAAATGTGAAAGTAATTTCACATAAAAAAGTTTGCTGTTTTTACATGGAACATTTGTGAGAAAGTCTTTTAATTATTAGGTGCATTTGTTAATGTAATAAACTGCAAAACAATGTATTTTTTTTTTATTTTTGTCTGTTTGTCTGTGTGTTTGTGCACACTCATCTCAGAAATAGTTTAACCAATTTGAATACAGTTTTCACCATCATATTTTGTTAAACTTATTTTAATGTTTAGAATTAATTTTATTTCAATAAAAAAAATATTAACTTAAAATATTTGGTTTGACAAAATTGAATAGACTGAAAGAAAGTAAGTAAATTTTCAATGACCTTATAACATTACCGGGACCAAACCATAGTTTAACCGAATTCTTCCAATTAACTTTCTCACACAGACAAAATCGCAGTAGAAGCTGCGCTGAGATTTAGCGCGTTCAACAATAAAAATGTGCCTTTATAATAATAGAATAGAGGCCGTTAGGTAGAGGAAGGAAGTATAGAGGCCGTTGTGGCGCAGGGGCACAAGCGTGCGATTGTAAACGAGGCGCTTTTGACTTCAGTTCCCACTCGGGAATTAAATATTTAATATTTTCATTTTCCCGCCGCTTTGATGACGATGCAATGAGCGGCGTTCAGTTCCGCCACTAAACACGCAATGTCTCAAAAACGAACTTCGAACTAGTAGTTACTGAGATTGGTGTCTTCAAACGAACAAACTCTTCAGCTTTATAATATTAGTATAGATATATATTTACCTCTTAGAATCATGTACACGGGCCTCACAGAAGTATCCGAATGGAGGACGATCCATGTTCAAATTCTCTAACATGCACTTATCAAACACACCCTGTGTTTTGCGGCAGCTGAAACAATAAAATAAAATCAGATTCACGTTGTATCCCGCACACAGCAAGAGAGGCAGAGGGAATCTAGTGTTAAGACACTCCATTCCCCACTTTCCGGCGAATTCTGTGGGCACTTTGTATTGAGTAGCGGAACTCAATGCCGTGCTTTTGCCTTGACACCAGAGGGAATAAATTAAAATATATAAATGTAAATAAATATTTCATTTCCTCGAGTGGGGATCCATATCTCAACAACATCTCAATGAATATTACTTTTGAATCAAAAACTCGCTCAGTTATGTAAAAGAACTATGTTTGGAGTATCTCTGAAGGATCAAATTCGGCATGAAGTAATCCACAGGCCAAGGCTGAAGTGGCAGAGAGGGCTGGTCACTTTTGTCGCGGAACTAACGACTGTTGACAAAACGCGTTTTCGCGTGAAGACCATGCCTCAGCACGCATAATGTAGGATTTACTTGAATGTAGCATTTACTGTCCTCCAAATAGATGGGATGACGACATTTGCAAAGTGGGTGACAACGGCTGGATGCGAAGAGCTGAAGATCAAGTTGAGTGGCGTGCCATTTGAGAGGCCTATGTACTGCAGTCGACGAGGATAATGATGATGAAATCAAAAAATATTTTTTGAGATATTTGTGGACAAATATACGTACACTTACAAAACTTTACACAAGAACTTGAAAGCCATCATAAACTTTATATACAATCTTTTTATACACATTTACATATGTTACAATATTTAAATACATTAAGAAGCTCAAACAATATTCGAGACCAGTCGTCACGCAGGAGTCTGCGACTGTAAACGCAACACGCACGCACGCACGGGTTCAATTCCCACTCGAGGAAAAGAAATATTTAATACCTTCATTATTTATGTACAATGCGTCCAGAATGCGGCGGAAAGTAAGGAACTGGGTGTCATAATGGGGAGGGACGGTATTTAAACTAGGTTCCCTCTGCCTGCCTTACCCCCACATCACATAAAAAATAAACATACTGTTGTAAACCAAAATCTCCCGAGCTCTTGTCAATGCATTGGGCGTATTGGTTGAACTCAGCTAGACACGCCTTTTTCACTTTGCGGAAGAAATCCAAAGTGCATGCAGTGACTACTTTGCCCTCGTTGATACACTTGCGCGGATCATTCTCCTCTACGCGACACAGCATGAATTCCTGAAAAAATATCAAACAGTTTTTTTTTATTCCAAATTTAATTTCAGGATAAAAATGAGTGAAATTAAAATCATGTAAATTTTATGTAGGATAATCATTGTTTTTGTCAGCTTCACAATGTTTCAGAGATTCAGTGGTAAAAGTGATAAGAAAGTTTTTACAATACATGAGTTTAAAATAATGCGATCAAGTATCAATCTAATAAGATATTTACTATCAGAAGTTTATTTAAATAACCAGTCAGAAAGTCAGTCCTACAAATATTTTGCCTTCATAAGAAATTCAATCCTAAAAGATTGTGCCATTATAGGCTCCAAGTTATTACATTATATTTATTACCCATTTTATTTATTTTTATTAAACACATCATACCCAAGGTATTGTTACAACTTGGAAAAATAAATATTAAAAATGAGAAAAATTCTAAAATCAAATCACTGTAGCCACCTACAACTATATTTAGAGCAGCTACAGCTCCCTGATCATACTGAATTTGAAAAGAAACTATACAGTTTATTCCAAGGCTCAGCAGAACTAACTTCTCAGAAAGGAATAATTCAACAATTTGAAAGTGCTAACATAAGATGAGAGAAACTGGGTTTTCTCTGTCTAAATTGCTATATGCAGGATAAAATGTGAACAAACAAAATACATATTTTAAATAAATCTATCATCAGATCTTTAAGATTTATTTCTATTGGACAAAAACATGTTAGCTTTTGTATACATAATACTATGTGATATTATTTATGATAAGATTTTTGAAAATGTTTAAAATTATACAGACAAATATTATAATTATTTATTGAGTTAACTCAAAAGTAGATATGTATATTTTAAATGTGAAGCTTAATTCTTCAAAAATGAATTGTTATACACTAAAATAAAATTATATATCTTTCCAATAAATTGTATAAAAATTAAGGGAAGTAAAAAATATGTATGATAAGTTTATACATTCAGTACATAAAAATTATGCAGAATAATCAGCTAAATA
>DWQW01012105.1:0-11038 GCA_018249695.1 Heliconius erato demophoon | reverse complement strand
TTTACGAGAAAATATTTAAAATAGTTAGAATTTCTCAGATTTTATTCTCAATTTCGTTACATTTCGTTACGTAACGAAACTGAGGAAATATGAAGCCTAGTTCACAATTACGTTACCAATGTTTTATATAATATATATATATAAAACATTGGTAACGTAATTTAATATACGTATAATAAAATTGTAACGGACCGGCGTTTGTATAGGGAAGATATGTATATAAGAAAAAAAATATTACTGGCATAAAAAAAAATAGTGGCTTTTCATAACTTTTCTGAGTATGACCCTTAAATGTTAAGAAATGAGTAATTCTCGAATTTATTCGGGATTCAATTCAAGCTAAATTTCACTTGACATTTTTTTACGGAGCCTATACATACATACGTTATTATATTTGAAAGTGAGTGTACTTCCAGCTTCTACTAGACTAGGTTAATATATTTCGGTTTGGTGCCTGGTGGTAAAAAATCACCAAGTCTAATTAAGACCTTAGAGTGAATAAAGCTAAAAAAATATTAAAATAAATATAAAAATCAGCTTCACATTCTATCTCGCCAACAAAAGAGTAGGCAGAGGAAATCTAATGTTTAAATACTCTGTTCCCCACGACAAAAAAATCTTATTTATTAATTATTTATCTACAAAGGTATTATATCAGTACGACTGCCGTAAATTTTTTAATTTGTAATCTATGGAAACTTTATTTTTGGTGTTTTATTGTACCGTTTGTTACTCTTAAAAATATTTTCTTAACAAAAAAAACTTACTTCAAACAATTAAAAAGTAATAAATAATTTTACATAAATTAAAACGTACTTTGATTTTGTTAACAAAAATAATAAAAAAAAGATTAAAAATGTTTGAAGATTTTAATTATAAAATCTTTTTAAAAATTCTCTTTTAAAGATTGTTATTATAAAATCATTTTAAAACTGACGCCAGTCGTGGCGCAGGGGCACAAAATGTGATTGTAAAATCGACTGGTTGTGGGTTCGATTCCCACTCGAAGAAATGAAATATTTATGAATATTTATTTTTTTATTTCTTCGCTCTGGTGTCTGGGCAAAGCGCGACATTGAGTTCTGCCACTCAACACGCAATGCCTCTAGAACTCAGCGGAAATTAGGGAATGGAGTGTCTTAATACTAGGTTCCCTGTGTCTACCCTGCTGTGTGCGTGATACAGCGTAAAGCTGATTTAATTTTTTAAGTTTTTAATAAAAAAAAATCATCGGAATCGGTTGTCGTGATATTGAGTTTTTCTCACAGATACCATTGCTAAAAATGGCCCAAAAAAATGAGACCACACGGAAAGCACTAGCTTTCAAATAAAAAAAATCATCAAAATTGGATCACCCAGTCAAAAGTTCTGAGCTAACAACAACGAACAGTAGTTCTAACAAATTTATATTAAACAATGAAAATTTCAAAAGCACTTTATATAATAAGTTTTAAACCAAACTCATAATAAAATTGAAATATTCGGCGATTCACAAAATGGCGATACAAATGACTCTCGCAACAATCTATGTGATAGATCGTGGCTCATCTGGCGTAACGACGTTACTTAGTAACAATGAAAGGGTTACCTATTTAGGATATGGCATTAATTTTACTTGTATTAAATTTTGAAATAACTTTTTCAATATTTTGTGAAACGCTATTCGTTTCACAAAATATTTAGAAAGTCAGTTCAGGTTCATTTATGTATGTTTAAAATATTAAAATTGAGCAATAACAAAGATTTTTTTGAGATATAATTTAAAAACTTATTATTTTATTTTTTTTACATTTTCAAAATGAAAATATTGATACTAAGAAATACCTAAACTATTTTATTTTTCATTGATAAAAATACTGAATTTAAATCACAAAAAAATAGCTTCATGCTTCATCACGAATATATAGCAGGGTAGACAGACATATCCTGGTGGTAAGACACTCCGTTTCTCACTTTCAGCTGAATTTTAAAGAATTTCCATGTAGAGCGGCGGAAATCAACGCCGTACTTTATCTTCTTATCAGGGCAAATTAATAAAAATATTCAATTCCCGAGTAGAATTCAAACCCACAACCGTCACGTTAACGGTCAGACGCTGTACCACTGCGTGATGACGGCCTCCAGGATATTAAGAAAGAATAAATTAAAAATTAGAATATCAAAAGTAGGGTAGAATAGCGAGTATAAAGTAAAAGCACATTATTAAATCAATTTAATAAAGCACCAGCTATTTGCTATAATCCCAATGTTACGTAGTATTACAATATAGGTCGCTATATACATTTCCTTGAGTACCTGTGGCTGTTTTAATCTGGTCCGTAATATCAATCTTTCCACCCGTTAGATGTCACATAAACCTTGTGAACACTTTAACTAGCACTAGTTTTATCGCTTACATTTTATATATATTTTTTATAGCTTCACGCTGTAGCAGGGTAGGGTAGGAAAACCTGAGAAGCTAGTGATAAGACACTTCGTTCCCATCAAGACTTTCCGCAGAATTATGAAGGTGTTGCGTATCGAGTGGCGGAATTCAACGCCGCGATTTGCCTTGTTGCCAGAGCGAGGAAATGAAAATATTAAATATTTCATTTCTTTGAGTGCGGCACGAACCTACAACCTGTGTGCGTTTACGGTTGCACGCTTTATTTTTATTTTCATATATTCCAAGCAACAAGGCCCTAGTTAGATTTAAAATCAAGGTAGAGAACAGGCTGACTCTATGGCCGAACTACTCCCAGGTATATATTTAGTATTATACATTTTTGGAAACCCGACATTTCGAACACTCACCACCACCTCAGTCTATCCGTGACCACGAAATACTGCAAAGTATTCGAAATATCGGGTTTCCAAATATGTATAGTACTAAATATCCGCGATTAATCTGGTTAAATAGTTTCATTTAAAATATGTAATAATCGTGAAAATAAAAGAACTTATTACTCCAAGGTAACATGGCCCGTTCTATTTACAAAGATTTACCTGAGTGGAATCGAATTCAAAACTATTACGTTAAATATTTTAAGGTGTGACAGCTCAACAAAAAGGCATTTATTAAGCAAAAGAGATTATTTTTCTTACAGAAATATTAAGTCATGGCGCAGGGGCACAAGTGAGTGAGCAAACGAGCAACGGCTGTAAGTTCGATCCATACTTGAGGTATTGAAATTCTTAAGATTTCCTTTTCTTTGCTCTGATGTCGAGGTGGCGTTGAGTTCCGCCACTAAATGCAATGCCTCCAGAATTTTGTGGAAAATGTGGAAAGGAATGTTTTAATATAAGTTTCTGCCCACCTTGCTGTGTGGAGGGTACCATGCGGAAAGCTGAAAAAAAATTGTTAAGTAACACAAACAATTAAAGAAATATATTAACATGAAATGCAAAGTTATCATTAGAAAATTATAATAACAAGAAGTGAAATAATGATAGAAATAATAGCAAATATTACTATCGCATCCTGTTTCTGAGAAATTATGCTCAGTAATAATCCTATATCGAGATCAACCCGGCTTAGGCGTCTTATCTAATCCGACTTAACGTTTCATTGACAGCGGACTGTAAATTGTGGAATGAATGATGTGGTGATATAGAGTTTCATTTATAAAATGAAATTAAATGAAATAGAAATAAGCGAAGTTTCATATTATATTGTGATACTATTATGTAATTTTCTATTGTAATGTTAATGATTTTTGTTAATTATTTTTTCTAAATGTATAAAACTGCAACGTAGCGGGATTTGAATTCGCTTCTCTTAGAAACGATCCAAGTGCTTGTCTTCAATGAAGTTAATAATGCTACAGCAAAAGATTCATACGCGGCGGATACGTTTGTTACAACATATTTGTCGTAACATGAAGTACATATATAGGAGTACAATAAAAAAAATAAAGGTTTACTTTTTATTTTTTTTAGCTTCAAGCTGTATCCCACACATAGTAAAGTAGGCAGATGGAACCTGGGAACCTGGTGTTAAAACTCTCCGTTCCCATTAAGACTTCATTTCCTCGCACTGGTAATGGGCATTGAGTTCCGCCACTCAACACTCAATGCCTCCAAAATTCTTCTTAATTCTTTCATCTGCAATGTAGGAAACGGGAGTGTCTTAATGTAAAATGTCTTAAGTTATACTTTTTTATTTCTAAAACAATCTAAAATTTTTATGGAAGTTACGTAATGTGATTCAATTTACTATAATTTTTATATTATTAGGAATGCTAGTCATAAATAATTTTTAAAAATGCATGAAAGCTTGTCTTCTTGAGGTCAGTCTAGTCTAGTGTGACTGTAAAAGCGACTGGTTGTGGGTTCGTTCCCCACTCGAAGAAATGCAATATTTATTTAAAGTTATATTTATATTCCTTCGTTCTAGTGTCGAGGCAAAGGGCGGGGTTCAGTTCCGCCACTCAACACGCAATGCCTCCAGAATTCGGCGGAAAGTGGGGAACGGCGTCTGTTAACAATTTTTATTTCCTCAAGTGGGGATCGAACCCACAACCACTTGTGCCCCTGCGCCAATACGGCCTCCTAAATACAATATAACTACATTCCGAAAATAAAACAAAGTAGCAAAAACAAGTTTCTCGCTTATCGCGTTTACAAACTTAACGGAGGGAAGTAAATAAGTGTAACTTACTAAAAGAGTTCCGCGTCCGCCTCATCTCGCTCTTTGTAAATACAACACATACTCAATAATCATGCGGCTGATGACTATTCGGATTTGTTTGAGCATTACTTCGCACATTGAAACTAAAACTATGAGTTGCCTATTAGTTTCAATGTTACATACATTGTATTTTTTTTTAGATTCACGCTGTATCCCGCGCACAGTAAGGTAAAATGTAATATTGTTCTGTAAATAAAAAATCAAATAAATCAGCTTCACGCTGTATCCCGCACACAGCAGGGTAGGCAGAGGGAACCTAGTGTTAAGACACTCCCGTTCCCCACTTTTTGCCGAATTCTATAGGCATTGCGTGTTGAGTGGCAGAACTCAATGCCACGCTTAACCTCGAAACCAGAGCGAAGAAATGGAAATATAAATTTAAGTAAATATTTCATCTCATCGAGTGGGGATCGAACCCACAACCAGTCGGTTTTACAGTCGCACCTCGTGCCGCTGCGCCACGACCGGCCTCAAATAAAACCAATAAAAGCCAATAAAGTAATAAAAGTAAATAAAACGCAAAGTAAATAAAACCAATAAAAGCTATAAAATAACTTGCCCTAATTACCATATGCCATATTTTTTACCGGAGGAAAAGAAAATAATTTCTGGTGAGAATATTTTCTTATTTCATACTTTAAAGCATGATTATTATGCTTGATAAGCTGTAAATTTTAATTTTATATACTGGATTAGCATAGAGACATCGTAAGCTGTTTACATATTTTTAGCTCCACCTTGTAACCCGTATAACGACTCGACGGAAATTAAAACAACACCTTTGTTGTTTACAGTCTGACGCTTTGCCGCTGAGCCACGACGTTCTATTTTATAATAGACCTAAAATAGGTTATTTTTGAGTTTATTTGAAACTCAACTGGGTTTTTCAAAATTTAAATTTATTTAAAAGCTTCAAATCCACCTGTAATAACCTATTCATATTACCAAAGAATGAATATGAAAACATAAATAATGGATGAATTTGATAAGTAAATTTAAAAATCAAAAACGAAAATTATATAACGTATTAATGTCTACATTTAACCTCTTTTAAGTAATTGTCAAAGGAGGTGAATGTTCTAAGTTTGATAATTTAAGACTACTTTAGACCAATATGCTAGTAGAAGCTTAGTTGTTCCTCGAGCGTATGGCTAAGCTTACGATAACCCGCTTACATCACGCTCTTCGTCTCTCCTATACACAGCTTGTCAGATTAAAGATTAACTATGAACTTCGTTCCTATAAGTTACGTAAGTTATTAGGTGCATAGTATGCTAGTACTGGTGCGTTATTTAGTATACGTGACTGGTGCTTTAACGTAATAACGCACCAATGATTGTGCACGTGTAATTCATAACGCACTCGTACTAGTTTACGTGTAGGTAATAACGCACTAGTACAAGTACACGCGCACTATATGCACTTAATAATGCATCAGTACCAGTTCAAGTGTACTTAATAACGCACAAGTACACGTGTGCTTAGTGAACCTAGTGTTAAGAAACTCCATACTCAACTTTTCGCCTATTTTAGAGAGCCACAACTATATTACATTTACAATCAGACGCTGTGTCGCAGCGCAGCGACGGCTAAGCTATTATTTAGTACCATTTTAATTTGTCGCGGCCGCATTGTTTTACGAGTACGGGAATATCAGACAGAGTTAATGCAAAATATAGTATTGGTTTAAATGAAGGCTACTTCTTCATTTAACTTGTTGATTTTTATTTATTTATCCTTAACATACATTTATTTAAATATCATATTTTATCCACGTCTAAAATTTAAAGTTCTCCCTAATATATTGCATACGTTGTAGCCTCTCTTCGTTCGTTGTGAGATTTTGTACCGCAAGCTGTCGCCTGTCACACTAACATCCTACGACACTTAAGAACACTTGGATTGCGAAAACGACAGGAAGGTGAAAGGAAAATTCTATAGAGGCGAACAAAAATTTAACGGATTTATTTTTGCAAGGCAGATTTTTAAATGGTTTAAATTTCTTTTTATTTTGTGATTTCGTTAGTTTATCTTTTTGGCTTCACGCAGTATCCCGTATTTAAAGGGAACCTGCGAAACCGAACTTCGACACCTTGCATATTGAGTGTTGTGATTGCTCAGTTTCATTTTATATACGGATTTTGGTGATTCTGATTTTGTATATTAACATAATGCTTTTTATTTTATTAATTTATTTAGTAAATCTTTAGTATAAATTACAAATGTATGATTTATATTCTGGTTCGAAGATTCCACTGAAATAAAAAAAACAACTAGGTTTCAGGTAGACGTTACTTTTATTCATACATTCTATATATTTTTCAATGAAATGTACTTACAACAATGTGTTCATGATTAATATTTGCTATAGAAGTACTTTTATACAACACAGGTGTAGGTGATATTTAAATAAAATATATTTTAAGTTTTTTTCGTTATACAATTATACAAAATGATTTTCACCATTTTCCTTTTATTAAAAAGAGAAATTAATCAAATGCAACCAGTGTTAAGTCATATTTTTGAAGTAGTGAGGTGACTTTATTTTGTTTTTATTTTTAACTAATTATTTGAAACAATTTGAGGCCAGTCGTGGCGCAGGGGTACAAAGTGTGACTGTAATACCGACTGGTTGTGGGTTCGATCCCCACCTGAGAAGATGAAATATTTACTTAAATTTATATTTTCATTTCTTCGCTCTGGTGTAGAGAACAAGCGCGGCGTTGAGTTCTGCCACTCAACATGCAATGCCTCCAGAATTCGGCAGAAAGTGAGGAACGGAGTGTCTTAACACTACCCTGTAGCGTGCGGAATACAGCATGAAGCTGAAAAAAAAATTATAAATAATTTACTCTATACAGATGAACATGGATTTTTGGTGTAGCATCCAGTCTTGCTCGCTTATAACATAACTAATGATCATTTTCATTATACAACTTTAATAATCACTATTTACGTTCACAAATTACTTACCTTTATAGGTCGATTAGAGAAGGCTACCACCATTTAAGAAAATCCTATCCTAGATTTTCTTATAAAAAAAAGCTATTTAAAGAAAAATTATGACGATTATGTAGTTTCCAGAAATAAATAATTAAGAATAAATTTAATGAAGGGCACATTGGATATATAATAAAAAAATATTATAAATAGAAAGAAAAATCTTCCTTAGAGAGCGTGGAGCTAAAAACAACATATACACAGACACAAAAACACTTCGAATTCCACTCATTCCCACCTAACATCAGTTCAAAAGAAATTTCGGAAAAACCGCATTTCCTTTAAAATTTTCGTCAGGTTTTCAACACCTAATTGCGACGTTTTTCGGTAAAGTAAGTCCTACGCGCACGAAACACTCGTCTACACTCAAGTTGACATTGCTAAAGTACTTGGGGAAATGTACAAAAGAGATTTTGTTTTAACATATTTTGTTTCGCTTATATTGGTAAGTGTAGCGCTTGTATTTTAAATTAGGGGCTTTCACAAGGCTTTGCTCGCTTCTTTTTTGTTTTATATGATCTAACTGTATTTAGGGAAAAATATTGATATGGTTATTTATATTGTTATATACACATATTTTGACATTTATTGTGATTTTCCTCTCAAAAATATTGTATTTAATAGACAGAAATATTAAACATTAAAATTAATTATTTCCTATCTGTCTAAGTACGCGCGTACTTACCGTAAGCGCGTAGTTTTTAACGCGTAAATCCCGATCCCGTGACTAAAATGTAGCATACCTATTGTTTCACAACCAAAGGGGTAATGTTTCAGTAATAGTCCCATTAAAATCGATTCAGCTGTTCCAGAGAGTAGGCCGAATAAGCAGAAAAACGGACAGACGGTTAGACAAAAAAAATGTTTGTTAGAGTTTTTAGTATTAGTAGTATTGTGTAAATAAATATATGCACGTGCAAGAACACGGCTATTTTGAAATCATAGATATACACTTCAATTTTATTTATATATATAGAAAGCAACAAATATACTTCTAACTACATGACTATGTAATGAAATCCAAGTAACGGAATATGATCATAATCGTGAAACTAGGCAGTTATACGTAGCTACAATGACAATACAATTATTTGGTATCATCGCGCTGTTCTGATGATGGAGGGATTACCGGAATGGTGGAACTCTTCAGAAGTTAGTATTAAACCACTGGAGTTTAGTCTCATATGATTTGTAATTTTTTGTGCACGATAAAAGCGTGTTAATAAATTTTTATATTAACTATTACTATATAAATTATTTTTAATGTTTTACACTCACTCACACATGTATTTAAAAAAAACAATAAATAAGGTAAAAAGATAAGATATTTAACTTATTAAATATCTTTTCTTTTTTTATTTTATTGATATTATCCATTCTTAAAAACTTTTACCAGTCGCTATTTTATTTAAATTATATCGCGACATAGATACAGATACAGAGAACAGAACTACTATTAGTAGTATTAACCAAACAAAATATTATTCTTAATATAATTAGGCACTTACAAACACATACATGCAATTACATAAAACAGTAAGTAGTGTCCTACACAACGGCAAAGGATTTTAAAGAATTATTTATTTTGATTTTTTATTAATGGTGAGAGACCGTCGTGGCGCAGTGGCACAAGCGTATGACTGTAAACGTGACGGTTGGGAACTGGGGAACTGAATTATATATTATTAAATTTTTTAATCTTCGCTCTGGTAACAAGACAAGTGCCTCAAAACTTAGACGGAAAGAGGGGAATAGAGAGTCTCAACACTAGGTTCCTGCTTATCCTTCTATATGTGGGATACAGCGTGAAGCTGAAAGATAAAAAAGAGAACAATTATTAAATAAGAATTATTTCTTATAAAAGATCTTTAACCATTTGGTACTTATAACATTGAAGTTGAGACCACAAAATGCTCAAACAAGTTGCAAACTACTTTGTAAAGCGTCATTTAATTACTTTAGGTACCATTTAAGGAAGTATGAGTCTCTTTATAGTTTGCTAAAAGATCTCGGCCTCTCAAGAATTATCATCCGTTAGTTCTGAAACGTTCTTCGAATTTCGAATTTGGTTAGTTAAAGACCCGCATGAAAGAGTCTGCATCCACTCTCCGGCTCCGGCTCGGACAGTGGATGCGAGTAAAGGCGTTTTTTAGGCCTATACTTTGATGGACTAGGCACTATTTCTAGTCCCTTCGAGCCTTTGGAACGCGATGAGCAATCGTATAAAAAAACATTTTTATAAATTTCATATCAATTAATTGTTCACAATAAGTCAGTTAGCAACGTCAAGACGCTGCGACAAGCAAGAGGAACTCAGTATTCGTTAGTGTTTCTAGTTAATGCACCACGTTTTCAAGCTTCCACCTGGAATCAAGACACAGAGTGGCGGAATTTAACGCTGCGCAGTTTTGCAAGGGTGGGGAAATGAAATCATCAATCAAATCATTTCCAGAGCGGTTTTGGAGCCCACCACCAAAGCGCTTAGAGTAATAGTTGGACGCTGAAATGAAACACTCTTACAGTTACTCTTTAACTGTAAGTTTAATTACCAGTATTTTATTAAATTACAGATGGCTGTCACGGTGACGACAAATTAGTGAGTATTCGGAGAATTGAAAACGTTAGCACTGTACACGAGCAACGAGTCATTTTACTAAATGCTAAGCAAGGATCAGGTAGGATATTTTCGAGACTTTTTAATATTTTATGGTTTGGTTCTGCAAAAGAAAAAAAACCGGTCGAATGCGTGTCAGCCTCACCCACCGCGGGCTCTAAAACAATTTCATGATTTGACAGGAACTACAACGTGAAGACTTAATTGTAGTCTCTTAGTAGTCAAAAGTGTGTTTCGTTGTAATGCTAGTCTTCCTAGACCGTTAAACCGACAGCTCTGAAAGCAGGAATGTTGTGGACGATACGGTGATCCCGGCGAAGTAATTTGGTGATAATTGTAGTTGTAGTTTTTGAGTAAATGTATCCCATACAGTTAAGCTGTGGGACGTTTTGAAATTCATGCGGACAGATGGAACTTTGACTAACCTAACCCACGCGCACGGACAAAACAGAAAATTTCTCAAAACTTTCGCAAAATTTTGCGCAACATAGTTTTGCCTTCCACTCGCCGTGCACAGCATGTGGTGGATGCTAGTATAAAAGTTGACAAACTTTAATATGCGGGTCTATGTCCTACTGTTGTCTAAAATAAATTACAAATATAAGTTTGTAATGGTTCTTTCTGTACATGTGTTCAAATATATATATATATATATATATATATATATATATATATATATATATATATATATATATATATATATATATATATATATATATATATATATATATATATATATATATATATATATTTAT
>DWQW01012104.1:0-11038 GCA_018249695.1 Heliconius erato demophoon | reverse complement strand
TATAAAAATCAGCTGCGGAAACGTGCGGTTTTAGAAGTTATCACGAAAACTACGATACAAGTCAGGGAACAAGAAAACTCTATCTATTGAAATTTCTAATGTTGTACTATTTAATTAATTAGATTACCGTAAATTTCAATGAAATTATTGTTATTTATTAATAAAAGAACGTTTTATCTTCATTTTGCACACATTTTACGGTATAACTAATTAATAAAATGCACACTACCCTCATTTATGAAATTATATAAATAGAGTGAATTAATTTAATAAAACTCGTACAAATTAGTAATAAAATTACTAACAAACGTTTGATTGTTAAGTAACTTCACTAAATTTCAAAGTGGCTAATACTTTCAAGTGTTCCAAGCGTGAATTATACCCATACATTGAAGGAGGAAAAAAATTTGAAGCAATCATTATTAGCTATTAATATTTCTTAAAGAAAAGTATCATATTTCTGTAGACAACATATGTTTTATTATCAGCGACATTCAAAGGAATCTTATTCGTTCCTTTAATAAACAATGGACAGAAGCGTTCCGGTAAAAAGATTAGTTTTTTTAAAAAAACAACGAAAATTGGTTTGATTCTGAATATTTGTTAACCTTACCAATCATTGAGGAAGTAGCACCTTAGAACTCACCTTCGACGTCTTCTGGAAAACGCAGAAGACCCTGTATCTCTACGGGGACTCATCAGAATCAACGAAGAGGTGAAAATACCGCGCTATTTAGTGAATATGGCTTTGGACACATCTGCAATACTAACATTCAGGGCTTACGTTCCATAGGAGAATTAGAAGCAAAACTCGTTTGAAAAACTAAGGCTTGCTGACGAAGATACAATTTCTCTATATTTGAATCTCATAGAAAACGCAAGCCAGAGAAAAATGCTATCGGATCGAGAGGCATTGAGTGTTTTCATTGATTTGGACTTAACAAAAGCGCAATACATATATTTAAGGAATCTAACAAACCAATGAGATCCCAAGAATGCACAAGGTGCACAAGAATCCCGTAATAAGGAATATCAAAAATTTCGCCTACATCATGCCAGAAAGTGCTTTCAATCAGCTACAAATGAGGATGTATTTCATACTCTTCTCTACACATCAGATCCATACATTTCTAGTCATAGAAAAACATACGAGTATAGCAAAAGTGTTAAGGCACTTGATGAAGATACCCTAGATCTTTTAAAAGTGAATTAACTTGTTATGGATCCCGAAGTTCACCAAGTATAATTAAATATAATATACTCATTATGTAATATACATTCATTCCTAATATTATTCTACTTGTAAATTAATTTTTGTAAATTTTATATTTTATTAACTAAATATGTGTAATCATAACTACTAATTTCTTACTCAAATAGATAACAGCTTAAGAAACATTGTTTATTAATAAACTTATTTAATAATACATTTTTATTACTACTATAAGTAGTGTGGACTAAGGAAATTAAATAATCTTTTTTTCATTATTTTTTTAATATATTTATACTCCAATAAAAGTATAATATCTGAACTTTATCTTAAGCGCAATTTTATACTTTATGCTTATGCAAAAATTCAATTGTTTATCTTAACAAATAAAAAAGTTATCGATTTTTGATCTGATACAGACCTCGATTGCCCATAGTGCAACGCCCAGATGTCGTTCGGAGCTACTACGGAGATGGACGAGAGAATGCTTCAATTCTGCGCCTGGCTCTATAGCAAAGTTAATTTAGAAGTGATTGCATGTATTTTGGAGTTATCCAATAATTTTGATGTATTTCAACGCCACATAGTTGGTTACATCTTTCGTTTAAGTATTTTTGGGTAAGAGAACAGTAGGTAGTCTGTTGTTTATAATTCCTTTTGTTAAAGTTTTCTGTTGTTTGTGTCATTTGTTTAAGTGTGTTTTTTTAAACAATTGGAACATCCTTATTGGAACTGCGAAAATGCGGGTTGCATTAAGGTTTAAATAATTTTCACATCAGTAATCTTAAGTGTTTTACATACACTACACGAATAATTCAGTAGTTAAAGCGGGCGAAGCCGCGAGCGGGTCGCTAGTTTATTTTATAAGAAAGAAACTTAGAAACCCCTGAAAAGAAAATTTAAAAATGTTTAACACAGTCGCCTGATTTTGGTTTTGATATATGTATATTAGCTTCACGCTGTGTCCCGCGCACAGCAGGTTAGGCAGAGGAAACCAGTTTCCCACTTTCCGCCAAGTTCTGGAGGCATTGCTTGTTGAGTGGCGGAACTCAACGCCGCACTTCGCCTCGACACAAGAGCGAAGAAATGAAAATATAAATGTAAATAAATATTTCATTTCCTCGAGTGGGGATCGAACCTACAACCAGTCAAATTTACAGTCACACTTTGTGCCCCTGCGCTACGACTGGCCTCTTTCTCTGCCTCTGGATATATTTTTATAATTATAATTTGGAATTCTTCTTCGTTTTTTCTACTCTTGGGGTAGAAAATATTGGATGATTTATTCTTAATTCTTTCTCAGAAATATGTTGTGTGTACAGCGCAATACACTTTATCGTAATTCACATCTTAGCCCAAACTCCTAGCCCTATGGATAGGATCTTTATAGATTAATCAATAATAAAGCATAATTTTATTTTCCTGAGTGATTATATTATTTTATAAATAGATTTTGTTGATGGTTTAATTTGATTTTTGCAGATAGTCTTTTTTATATATAATATATTCCGAATAAATATAAATACAGTTAGCAACAATTGTAAATAATAAATACAAAAATGATGTAAGAAAACTAGAAAAATACCCAAAAAAAAAAAAAAAGACCTATAAATCGCTACTCGCTGTATCTTTTACCATTTTTCCAAGATAAGTCAGATCGACATGTTAAACGGCCTCATGGGCATCGAGGCGTACATGACTGCAATAATAAGATTTATATAAAACTTGAGACCGCCGTGGCGTAGTTGCGTAGCGTGTGACTGTGAAAGCAACGCTTCGATTCTGATTCGAGGGAATAAATTATTTTCATTTACTATCTCTGGTAATAAGAAAAAGCGCAGCGTTGAATTCCTTAATGTTGAATGATGGAAATTGATTGACTAATGTAATTTAAGAATAAATATTATTGTTACTCAGTTATATATTATACATAATTTAGTATCCAGACACAGATCCTAAATTCGTGATATCGCATTTTTTTTAATGAGAATAGAAAACATGGAAATAAAAATAGCGCTCCAAATCCACAACGTTTCATTGACAGTCTCATGCCGTACCACTGCGCCATGAGGCTCTATTTCTGAAGCACTATAAAAAAATATACATTTTATGACAACATTCAGTAGATACTCGTAACAAGCAACGTTTTCGAAATTTTACACCGTATTATAAATTATAAGGCCCGTTTTTAGAGTCAATCGTAAAAAGAAATTTTCTTCAACGCTACTTATTACTTGGGGAAAGCTTTGCCTTTCATATTAACGACATTTTATAGTTCGATCGTAATTATTATTATGTTTATAGGCCATTGTTAGGGATTCTTAAAAGAATACTGGTTATAACCCGCGATTTTGTTTGTTTGAACTTCTCATTGTAAAGATGGCTGTTGTGGGTTCGATTTTCATTCGAAGGAAAGTTTTATTCGTTTGCTCGTTTAGGTGAGAGACGACCAAAAAGACAAGGCTCAGTGTTGAATATCGTTCATTCGTTATCGTACTCAACATTATTTCTCTTTATTATGCAGAAAGCGGAGAATGAAGTGTCTTGACGCTAAGTTCCAGTCTGCCTACTCTGCGGTATGCGGGGTACAGTATGAAACTATAAAATATAATAAGATAATTTCTCGTCCCCTGAGGAAATTTAAAAAAAAAACTTTCTTAGTGCTATCCTATATTCAGTTCAAATTGAATAAAACAAGAGTTTCCTTTCCGTAATTTAAAAAGAAAACTTAATTCTAAGTCCGTTCTCAAAATTTAAATAAAAATATTGAATATTACAAGTATAAGCTTTTAATCGATTTGTGCGAGTACTCTAATCTAGCGTGTCTTTTACGATACCTGTATAAGATAGTTTAAGCTCAACTGTTAAATTTAATTGTATCGAGAAAACTTTTTTAACATTCAAAGATTTTATTTGTTAAGCCCGGGCAGTGAAATAAAATAATTATATATTATAATGTATGAAAATAAATTTGCAGGATTGAAAGTAAAATTGCGTTTTAATTTTTTTTACCGAAAGAATATTACAGCTATATTATGAAAGATTGAGGCCTTCGTGTGAGATATTTGTGGGTTTGATTCCCATTCGATGAAATAAAATACTTAATATTTTCATTTCCTCGCTCTAGAAACGAGGCAAAACGCGACGCGGGGTTCCGCTACTCAACACACAGTGCCTGAAGAATTCGGCGTAAAGTGCGGAACAAATGTGTCTGAACACAGGTTTAGGTTCCCAGATTAACTCTGCCTACTACTAAGAAAAATAAGCAAAACTATTTATCATTTCATACGATATACAGTCGTAAATTTCATTATTCCAATAAGACTTTTTGTTTTGAATGTCAGGACGTTCTCGCTTACATTATGAATTAGGAGAAGGGTCAACTTGACAATTGTACGTTGTTTAGCATACTGTTGTATTACATATTTAATCTTGGCATAAAGAACAAAGGGGTGAGTATTAGATTGAATATTGTAATAAAGAAACCTTGTGGCTCTTTTGTTTATACGTTTCTGTGGACAGGCTTTGTTAATTCTCTAAGAATTAAAATGTTTTATATTTAGTTTATTTTATGTGTATTTTGTTTGTTATGTTAAACTATTTTAACTATTTGGACTTGGTAGTAGTAAATATGTTGGTATTTTGACCTTTTAGTAGAGAATATATTGGTAATAATGTATTCTAAATATTTATTTGAAATCAAAGTGACGCTGTGAGTGCGTCTGAGTGTAAACGCAGTGTGATTGTGGGTTCGATATCAACTTGGATTAATAAATTATTTTCATCACGAATTTCATACAAAATGCAGCAACTATTTATTTTTTGAACGCGTTGACTAAGAAGTTAGATTTTTTCTGTGCTCTAAAAGACTGCAGAAATCATTTATGATGACGATGTCGTTTTAAATAAACATGACTAAATTATGATTTTTAAGCGAAATGTAATGTTAGACATAACAATAAAACATAAAATAATTGTCTTGTCACATTATACATTTTTTCTTTTGCCTTTTTTAGTGATTTATAGACAAATTTCAATATCGTTGCTAATAGTTCTGAATTGAATTGCCACGCGAATCATTGATTTGGAATGCGCTCGCGTTGCTAGGCAACGATTTGATGGCCCTCCAGTGTGAAATTTCACGCTTAACGAGTACCAATCTAATGTAGTTGACTGCCAAAAATGTATGAGATATCTTGGATATAAATGTTCATACACTATGTTGATGTTGATTTTATGGTTATTGTAAATATAGCAATTGGAAAATGGAAATAATTGAGAATTGTATATAACACATCCTAAGTCCTCGTGACTTATCTGAAAGCGCAGTCATTGAAAACTTTAATGTGATGTAATATAGCTTAAAGCCTTACCCAATAAATGGAATATCCAACACAAAAATTGTATTTCAATTAAAACAAGTATTTCCTGAGATAAGTGCATTCAAACAAACAAACTCTTTAGCTTTATAATTTTAGTATGGAGCAATGGATGAACAAAAGGCAACCTACTTATGAGAATTTCTGTAAAACTAAACATATGTATATTTTTTACTAAAATAGGAGCTGCTCAGATAAACAGGTTAGAACATAATATGTTTTTGTATATATGATATAGTAGTGCTTATATATTTATGATCGTTATTTCAATATAAAAGTCAGAAGTGAATACGGCTTAGACTCTTAAGAAGATTCTGTTAATAATTTTGAAATAGTAACTTAGGTTTCAACCTATTTAATAATAAGTAATAGGTACTCGTACTTGTTCTCCGTACAAACTTACGAACTCTCACTTAAATGTAAAGTATAGCTAATTGCGGATGTTGTTCATAAATCAAGTTACTCGAGTGTCTATTTCTAGAAATCTCTTGTTCTACGTTGTTCGTCAATATAAATAAGAACTGGAAGTGAAAGCTTTAGATATAAATTTTTTTATTGAATTAATTAAATATAAAATTAAAATTCTTAAAATAAACAATTTATACACTATACAATAAATAATTAATGCACTCCGTTCCCATTAAGGCTTCAGACTTCCTTTCTCCATTTTCTGCAGAATTCTGAAGGCATTTTTCTGTTGAGTGGCGGTACACAATGCCGCGCTTTGCCTCGTTATCATAGCGAGAAAATAAAAATATTTAATATATAAAATATTAACCATTTCCTCGAATGGGAATCGAACCTACAACTTGTCACACGTTTGGGCACTACGACTGACATTAGATAGTGAAAAACATAATTTATCACTGAATCCTTTCTTCATATTTGAAGATTCAAGAGGCACGTGAATGGTGATTCCATTTTAATTATATAATAATGTAACCCTTCATTTGACTTTCAAGAGTAAAATACGCTTTATAATTATTATAATAACTGAAACTCGTATTTTATAAGGGCTATTAGCAAATTAATTATTCGAGGCTTTAATACAATTTTGATGAAATAATTTTATTCGATTAATGTACATAAATAATTACTAGCTTTTATTATGAACAGACTATTCAAAAAGTTATATACTATATCCCTAGTGGAGTAATAAGAGAGAACGAAGCGCCAAACGCTATGGTCTCTGCTTAGGTTTCGCCTCGTCTACTGTCATCGACTTCTTCATACATGTCTTTCGGGGTGTCCTCATGCTTTTTACATGGCCTTCCTCCAGTATCTTTGATACTGTGTTTTTAAAGATCAACCGAGGTCTCCCCCTATCTCTCTTACCGCTCACTTTTCCATCATAAATCTTTTTTTCCATTCTTTCATCATTCATTCTTTCGACGTGCCTAAACCAGCAAAGAATGAAGAAACATTCTCAACGTGGCATCCTAGTGCCTAATATTCTGTGTATTTCTTTATTGCGGATTCAATCAGCTAAGTTGACTATGTATATCCTACAAAGAGATCGCATCTCCACAGCCAAACTTCGCCATAAAGTCGTAAAATAAAAAATAAATATTACATACACGGTTGTATATATAAGTTGGAACTTTAAGTAAATTTGCTATCCAAAATTGATCTAAGATTGCAGTTCCGTTTCGCCTCTAGAAACTCCAAATCAAATTATATAGAGTAATTACATTAATAGGAGCAAGGCAAGATAGTAAGTTATTTCGTTGATCAGTTCACGACGATGTAGTCTTCAATTTGATTAACATAGCTTGTAATTAATCAATGTAATTGTATAGAATTAATAGACTAAGGAAAGATTTTTGTTTCTTTATATTGTGTAATAATAGGACGTCATTGAAACTTGGTTTTAAGAATAAAAAACTTGAACCTTTTTACTATGGTAGTCTAGTTTACGTAGCAGATAAAAATAAAAATGTTTTTATGTAATAATTTTGAAAATGTTAACGGAGACGTACTACAGATCACAGGGTTTATAGTGCTTAGTTTTAAGCATTTTGTAAATATTTGAAAAAGAAAAAGAAAGTAATTCACATCATTTTCAAAAAATATTGTATTTTTTGGTGTATTCTATAGTAATCCGTCATTTTGTCGATGTAGCCATGTTAAGTTTATAACGACACATATTATGCATATTTGTAATATTTAATTAGAGACAGACAGATAAAGTAAAACTAAAAAAATATATATAAGAAAATGAGAAAAACAAAAGTAATTTATCTATATGATCTTTCGTTGATATAAAATGTGGCATATAATCGAACGTAATTAAATAGACCCTTATTTCTACCTACTAGATTAATGCTCCATACATTTATCACTCGTGTCTTAAGTGCTCTAGAGCTCGAGATTAAAACGTCGAAACGTTTATAAAATATATAGACACCACGTATGGTATAAAGGTTACATTTTTAAGGTCATATCTCCATGATGTCCTGGATTCAATTTCCGGTAAGGTCAAAAGGGTTATTGGTTATTTAGCCCTAGAGTCTACTTATATTATACGACGTTTTTTAAGTATTTATTGAGATATTTATGACGTGCTTGGTGATAGGAAAATTCCCTGGGTGAATGATATTTTGAAATTGCTCTTTGCTCTGGTGACGAGGCAAAGTGTAGCGTTGAGTTCCGACTCTAAACATATCTAGAATTCGGCGGAAAGCGGGGAACGTGTCTAAATGGGAACGGAATGTCCTAACACAAAGTTCCCAGGTTCCCTCTGCCTACCATGGTAAGTGGGTGATATAGCGTGAAACCAAAAAAAGAATATGTTGATGGTCAAATAAGTGAGCATGATTATATGTTAACACAACTTTAAACGGGCGAAAAGTGAGACGATCATTCATCTTTGAATTTTTCCTAGATTTTTATTAGTCATTAGGTTTACCTGTACAAGCTTGCTACAGAGAAGCTAACGTGATAGAATTTCGACGTTGCTTGATGATAAGCACCTTTAGGTTTAAATCCCATTACTTTCAAATTTGATTTTTATTTTTAAAATATTTCTTAAATTTACGTGTTATATAATCGTCTTACGTAAAAAATAAATAAATGTCCATTAAAAAATAAATTAAAATTGTTTTTTAATGTCCTTTACAAAATATTAATTATTCAGATTTAATGATATACAAGTGCCATACTCCATTGATGGAATAAATAAAGGACCTCATTATGCTAAGTGTTGTTCGAACTTTGATTTCCGATTTCCGAACATGCCTTATGTTTCGGGTGACAAATGATAAATTGGATGATAACAGAGGGACGACATCACAGAAGTATCTATATTTGTTATTATAATTGATTGTGAATTTGTGAAACCTATTTTACAACTTTTTTATATGTTAAAGAATTGTATGAATATAAACGCGATAAGTTGTGGGTTCTATTACAACTCGAGGAAATTAAATATTAATATTTCCATATTCTCGCTTTGAAACGCAGCGTTGTGTTCCGCTACACAACATGCAATGCTTCCAGAATTCAGCGGAAAGCGGGAACGGAAGTCTGAACAGTAGGTTCCCAGGACTCCTCTGCCTATACTGCTATGTGTGGGATACAGCGTGAAGCTAAAGAATTGCTTAATTATTTTGGCTGTCGTAGCGACGCAGCAATGTCTGCCTGCTAATACCTTGGTTATGGGTTCGATTATAATAGATTTTTTCTGCGTCGGTTCAAAAAGTAAAAAAAAATGTTATTATAGAGAATGTATCTAATATATTTTAAAAAAATGAAACAGGTTCAAATCCTCTAAGTGTGGGCTATTTTATATTCAAGTAGTTTAAAGTATAAAACAGAAAGTCATAAATATAGACTACCTATAACTAAAGCTTGAAAAATTATAAAAATATGAGAAAGTATATTGATTTTATTCATAGAATTTACATACTAATCATAAATTTATTGAGCAATATATATGTGTAGGTACTGTATTGTTATTTTTAACTTTAACTAAAATACAGCCTTTGATATGCAAATAGGGTTATAAAATATTCATTTATTTCATGAAGCTAGTTTTTTGCTATCTATTGGCTTGCAAAATAAACAAACTACGAAATATTTTATTATATTAGTACAAAATCTATGTCGTTGCTGTTATAATAGGTAAAAACCAATCTAAGTTTCTAAAATCACATATTTTTAGACCCGTGTGGCGCAGTAGGACAGGGTCTGATTATAAGCGCGATGGTTAGACATTCAATATCAACACTTTTCCAGGATTTTTTGATTCATATAGTATGGGAGCGTAATAATAAAAGAAAGAAGACGAGAAATCCAAATTTAGCTTAGTGTAATAACATAGGCGAAGAGAAATATTCATGGTGCGTTTGAAATATCAGAAATAAGTAATAAGTAATAAGTATAATTATCAGTAATAATAATAATCTTTATGCGTCATATTAAAAACATAAAAAAAAAATTAAACATTAAACATTTACGTTTCCGTAAAAATGGCAATTGCTCACTACGTACGCGCAACTTTTCTACTACGTACGCGTTTTCGATGAATTTTTATTTTATTTTTAAGGTAGCTCTTCTACTCTACGTAATGTAATTCTATGGTCTAGGCACTAAGCTTTTTCAATCTATTCCTCTTTTAGCCTCACACTGAATCCCTCGTATAGCCAGGAAGGCTGAGGGAACCAGGAAATCTAGTGTTAAGACAATCCGTTCCCATCAAGACACTTCCGTTCCCGCCGAATTTTGGGAACTCAACGCCATGCCTCATTACTAGAACGAGGAAATAAATGTATTGAATATTTCATTTCTTCGAGATGGAGTCAAACCCAAAACCTATCACACACGCTTGTACCCCTGCACCACGTTCCTACATGTCTCCTCTCCTCTATCCTACTTCTGTCTACCCCACTATCTAAATTAAAACGTCAAGCTGAAAGAAAATATTATTACAGATACTTATTCATATACTTTAAACTACGGTTACTACTAAAACTACGGTTTGTTAAATTTAATTTCGATATTCCACACGGGAATGATAAATAATGGCGATTACTATGAGCTGGGACGAGATACGACATATAATAATGTAGGTCATTTATCGTTATAATACTAGAGCAAAACGGCACTCACGTTATATTGAATGAAATTTTATAATAATATTTTAAAGTAAAAATGTTCGAAACGATATCTTGACGTATTTAGTAAGTGGCAGTGGATTCAAATCTTGCTTAAATGTATGATCTTTTTAACACGATTAGTTTCTTACATACAGATCGACCTAATAAAATTATTAGGTCGATATGTATGTAAGAAATTAATTATGTAATGGTATCTACGAATATGAGCTACAGCTCTTCTAATTGTTGTATCGTCATGAAACTTGGCAATTATATTTAGATTAGATGACAATACAATATTATGGTACCATCGAGCTGGTTGGTGGGACTGGAAGGTGGCTGATGGTACGATT
>DWQW01012103.1:0-11039 GCA_018249695.1 Heliconius erato demophoon | reverse complement strand
AAACTAATTCGGCCTAACAGTTCTACCAGGCTGAACTAGTTTATCCTAACGCTATTAGGCCAAACTAGTTCAGCCTGTAATCAATAAGGCCAAACTAGTTTATCCTAGTGTGGTCAGGAAAAACTAGTTCATCCTAGGCCAAACTAGTTTGTCCTAAAATCGGGTTTGTCCGGTAACATATATATCTGTTATATTTAGGTATCAAAATATATACATTATAATTATCAAGAAATCGCCGCTTTGTCTCAGTCAAAGTTACTTTCCACGCTTGACCAATCAAAGCTAATTAGTTCAGCAGACTTGTGATTTAGATGTTCAAGACTAGACGTAATGGAAGGTTATAGCACCGTCTCGACGTTATTGCAGGATCTTACTATCGGAATAATATACGTATACTTTATGATTATGGATTTAAGTGACTTTGTGGACTTCATTTAATTTTTGGTCACGATGGTTGTAGATTTGATTCTCACGCGGAGGAATGTGTCGGTTTCATTTTTTTTGGCGTTGGTAAAAGACAAAACTCGGCGTTGAGTTTCGCAGTTCAACTCAATGTCATGAATATTGAATGGTACCAAGGTGAAGTCTCTTAATACTAACGCCTACCCTGTACTAAAATACCTTGATTCCTTATGGCATTCAGTGTGATACTAAAAAAGAATTTGCCTATACAAAGGTGTAGAGGATATCTACCTTCTACCTTTGTAGAAGATAGATTTTTAGGATAGTTTTATCACTATATTGCCAAAGCTGCTTATATTTATATTGAAATAAATATAGTATCGTATCTATATTATGAAAAGATTAAAAATAAATCAATCATTTTATTCTATTAAAATAGCTTTTATTAAAATTATGTAGTCCAATTCTAGCAACCTCCCCCTAATAAAAGATAAAATTCTTATACGTTTAATCATTCAGCAAAGTAATTAAAAAATTATACAAGAATTTTTTATACAAAAAAATTATACAAGTAGGTAAAGTCAAATACAAAGAGCACACTTTCTATAGACATACAAAATTTGAACATAAAATGATTGTTTAAATTCAATCAATTTCCACCATAACGACTTTTTAATGGAATAGATACATACTGGTATGTAGTCTAGCGGTTTCCGTTTGGAATTGCTGCCAAAAATCGGGATAGGGGGTTGATCAGTTTTAACCCTTCGGGACTAATCCTATCAACGGTCAAGCCTACCTATGAGGCTTTCAATGCAAAAGTGGCTTAACTTGTGAAAGAAGATTTTTAATAAAAAAAATGTATTTTTTAAAAAGATTTGATATTATTTAATGCTTGTAATTACGACAATATCTATAATATTTATTTATAGAGGCTGTCGTGGTCTAGTGGCATAAGGGTGTGACTGTAAACGGGACGGTTGTAGATACGATTCCCACTTGGAGAAATTAATAATTTAATATTTTCATTTTCTCATTTCGTGCATAGCGAGCAAAGCAGGTTATAAACTTTAAGTTTACTATTTAATTACGAAAGTTGATAGATTGAAATGTTAGATAAAAAAATCTGTTGACAAAGTTTAAATAAAAAAATAAATTAAATCAGCTTCACGCTGTATCCCGCATACAGCAGGGTGGGCAGAGGGAACCTAGTGTTAAGACACATGGTTCCCCACTTTCTGCCGAATTCTGGCGACATTGCGTGTTAAGTGGCAGAACTCAATGCCGCGCTTAACCTCGACACCAGAGCGAAGAAATGGAAATATACATTTAAGTAAATATTTCATCTCCTTGAGTGGGGATCGAACCCACAACCAGTCGATTTTACAGTCACACTTCCTGCCACTGCGCCACGACTGGCCTCAAAATTTAATTATTGAGAATATTTTAGAACTGCATACACTTACAACTTTGGCTGATAGATTTTTTTAAATAACTAAAGACAGACAACAAACAACAAACTTATAATAGTAATCATAAATATATAAAATGAAAGATACGCCAATTTTAATACTGGCCTTATATAAATTGGGTACATAGGGTGTCTCTGTGACAGATTCGGTCCAGTTTTTGCATACAAAAGCAATCAATCATGCAGATAACTGTCATTTAATAGATCGTCTAAGCTGACGCTTCGGGCGGACGAATTAAAATATCGATTTGTGGCATTATAGCTGGGAGCGCCGATGTTTGGATAAAATTATTTTTTCCTGAAAATTTTGGTATTGGAATTGCTTTAGTTATTATGTCGAGATGGTTCAGTTTCACGCTGTATCTCGTACACAGTACACAGTAGGGTAGGCAGAGGGTATATAGTGTTGAGATACTCCGTTCCCCATTTTTTGCTGAATTTTATGAGGTGGCTTGAGTGGCGGAACTCAATACCGGGCGTTTATCTTGGTAATCACGACCAAGAACGGCTACGAAGACTTCAAGAAGGTTGTGAATTTGAATTCAATTGGGAGAAAAGTCAATATTTTTTTATCTCTATATAGATAAAAAAATCTTTCGTTACTGAATGATTGCCAGGCAACGGTCACGGTCACGTTGCAGAACGCTTTAACACGCGGCGAAGAACGCTGTATGTAGTCTCGATAGGGAGAGTAGAGGAGCACTAAGAGAGGATTTCCCAAAATACCTACGGAAACAGTAAGTAATAAAATTATACGTTTCATAGTTTACACAAACGGAGTTGCAGGCTACAACTAGTTCATCATATAAAAATAAATAAAAAAGAAGCTATGAAATAGACCTCTTGAAATTTAAAGTTTTTGTACGTTTTTGAGATAAATAATAAAATGTCTTATTAATGTTTCTAACAAGGAAAAAAAAATCATTTATTAGTAATTTCTATAATGCTACATAAAAATCGATATTTAATACAATAATGGTATAACATTGTAACTATATTACAATTTAGAAGATTAGGCAAACAGAATTTTACGTAACGTGAATCTGGGTACTATTTTTTTTAGTTTTGTAGTATTCCTTGCATTTAAAATGTAATTTAGCTAAGTATACATAAGACATTAATATGATAATATAAGCATATTTGAGATAAAAACCAAAATTCTATACTATACGGCTTAAATACATGACAAAATATTTAACAAAAGCAGACACTCTACTCCCTAATAAGAGACGACGAAACCAGCTATTGTCTGTAAAACGTAAATGCATTTTACCATGAATCCCACCCATTTACGCTGCTTAGTACTCACGCTGTGTGAAAGTATTCAATTGTGAATTGAAACTAAATAAAAGAGATTTTGGAAGAGGTGGTGTGGCACAATGTCTATTTTTAAACGCGACGGTTGTGGCTTCGATTCCGACTCCGACAGACCGTGGAGTTGAGTTTTGTTACGCAATGTCTCAAAAATTGGGAAAAAATGTTATGTCTTAATACTACGTTGTCTCTGCCTACCCTGACATTTAGTAAAAAACGTGAAGTTGTTATTTTATTATTTCTGTATGTTAATTTACCAATATTGTACTGAGAAACTATTTAACCGACTTCAAAAGGTGGAGGTGCTTTTAAATCTTACTTTGTTTAGGCAGAAGTACCCAAAGACATTTAGGATATAGCGTGAAGCAAAAAAAAAAACAAAGTGAAGCTTGATTGTTTTTTATTTTAATGTATTATTTAGGTATATACCTACTAAAGCCACTCTGGAGGAGTGGGTCTGATTGCAAGCGGTTGTGAGTTCTATCTTTGCGCGGAGTGGTGAATTATTTTTTTCGCGACAAAGTGCAGCGTTGAGGTGTACTAATCAATACAGAATTAAAAACCTCAAGATGGCTATCTCTCATGGAGGCTATCTCTCATGGAGGCTATCTCTCATGGAGGCTATCTCTCATGGAAGCTATCTCTCATGGAGGCTATCTCTCATGGAGGCTATCTCTCATGGAGGCTATCTCTCATGGAAGCTATCTCTCATGGAGGCTACGAGGCAATATGCAAAAAAAACGGCAAAAAATCGCCAATAACAAAGAAACCACCGGATTTGACCACCAACAAACGACAACTTGAAACCAACCAATAACTGTCTTGAACAATTTTAATGATATGAAGGATATAGTCAAAATAAAATTAACATCACAAAAAAAAAAAAAAAGATAATAAGAGCACAAATACCATGTGTCCGTGGTAAAATTAAAATAAATTAAAACAAAAATAAAACGAAATGAAGAACGGTGTGTCTTGACACTAGGTTTCTTCTGTCTACCCTGCTATTCTCGTATGTTAAGAAAATAGTGTACCAGTTGAAAAACCAATTAAGTAGTGGAAATTTGTAATTTTTCAATGTACTTAGTTAGTTACACCAATTCAAGTAGCAATCATTCTGTCTATTTGTAGAAAATGAAGACTTGTCCTGGAGTTAAATTACGTCAAAATTGATTTAACAGTTTGCCCGTAAAATAGTAAAAAAAATATATTTTAGCAACATTAACGCGTACCTGGAAAAAATATAATATGATATCGACACACCTACTGAATTAAAAAGTTCCAGAAATGTATTATATTTAGGATACTTTTATTCAAATAATTTCTTATCTTCACTCTGTACCCGTATATAGGACAAGCAGATGGAACTTAATGCCAAAACACTCTGTTTCCAACTTTTCGTCCAAATTCCGAGACATTTTGTGAGTAGCAGAACTCAACACCACATTTCATCTTTCACTGCAGCAACTTCAAAAACAAATATCAACTATTTTGTGGTTTCTTTGACAAAAAACACAAAAAAATAAACGAAAAAGACTCCCAAGGTAACTATAGCGCGGAACAAAGCAAAGTGAAGCAGAAAAAAGGGGGCCTCTCATAAATTAGCCACTCGTCATATAGGGAGATTAAAAAGCGTTACAAACAGCGTTGTTACAGACAAACGGATTACAGTTCAAAGAGATCCATTTGTGAAATTTGTTCTTCCATTACTTAAATTGGAAGTTTTGCGTTGGAGCCAGAAGGAACGTATGAAATGATAATTAAAATATATATATATTAATTTGGGTTTACTGAAACCGGTTTTTTTATATATATTTTTTGCATATTTTTTGGAGTAGGTAGAGAGTATACCCGAATCGAGGACTCAGACAATTTTCCACTTAAAATAATGAAGTCATAGTAAAGTTACAATTCCTTAATTTGAAGTTAAAATCAAATATTTTATACCAATAACCAATACCAATTTCATATTACTGTTGCAAGTCATCAGTGTTACATACCTTACTGGAAGCTTTCGTGGAATAGTAACTAAATAGTTAATAAGTAGTTAAGCATAAATTTTATCAATTCATAGTTTTTTTTAAATGGAAAACTACAAAAAACCGAGAAAGATCGGTTTCCGTTAAAAAAGGTGATATATTTCAAAGCTATTGGCACACGTGTCTGTTATTACACTTTACATACTATGTGTATGAACCGGTCAAGCTCGAGTCACTATCGAAAAAAAGGTTGCATACGAGACGTTTTGAAAATCAGTCTTTTAAAATTAAAATTACTATACGTCATCAAAAAACCATAATAATCATAACTTTAGATAATAAACGCTAAATAGTTAAATGCCAAATGAGAAATAAATAATTCAAGATTTTATCCGCATCTCTTTGACACGATATATTACTTACTCTCTCTCTCTCGCTCTCTTATATTTCAAAAAAATCTTAGGTGAACATATGTTTATTCTGCCATATTCTATGAAATTATCCCATCTTACCGATACGATATATAAAATATCGACCAGTTGTTTCTGAGTTATAAGAGCAATGATGTATATACGAGTATGTAGGTACATACATGTATATAAAACCACAAACCCTTTGCTGCCGTAGTTAAGTCTAATAAGTTAAAATAATATTATAGAATTCCTTATTTTACTAATTTTCATATATAATTAATTTAGTATTCGTGCCACAGGAAGCCTAAAGGTTGAAACCCCGTTGGGCGGATGCCAGTATATTGATGACAAGCTGGCGCTATCGCAGGTGCACGCGTATATCACCAGCGAAATCAAGCTTTTCTAAACTAATTGATTTTACTTCGTTTAGATTTTAAAATACTCTTTCTGAATATATTGGAATATAAAGAGTAATATATATTTTTCTTCATATTTACGCTTCTTCAGCATAATATGAGGTAGGGTATAAGAACATATTATATTTTTTGCATTTATAAATAGTTCTTTTTATATTTAGAAAAAAAAATGTCGTTTTAAAAAACTTATTAAATTAATGTAACACGTTTTGAACACGAAACTCTGCCGATGTAAATAAATTGAAAATGTTAACAAAGTATAAAGCCTGATAAGGCTATATAAGGAGCTAAGGGGTCAAAGCGCTTTTTCAGAGACGAATAAACCTTAAAAAAAACTACTACGATAACTACGAATGCAATGCGAGAAATACTGAAATGCGTCTGTTATTGCTCTAAAGATATCTTTAATAATAAAACGTTCGTTAAAAGCAGTAGGGTCGGAGAGGAGTCGTGGCGCAGGAGTACAAAGTGTTACTGTAAACATGAGAGGGTTCGATTCCCACTCGAAGAAATAATTCCATTTTCTTCCTTCAGGTATCGAGGTAAAGTGCGGCGTTGATTCCACTACTCAACATGCAATGCCTTCAAAATTTGGTGGAAAATGGAGAACGGAGTTTCTTAAGACTAGATTTCCTATGCCTACCGCACCTAGTTAAAAGTAAAAAAAAAGTTAAAAACAGTTCCATGCTCTTTATCAAATAAAAAAAAATTAAATCAGCTTCACGCTGTATCCCGCACACAGCAGTAGACAGAGGGAACCCAGTGATTAAGATACTCTGTTACCTTTCCCCCACTTTCCGCCGAATTTTTCGACGCAGTACTTGTTAAGATAGAACTCAGTGCCAGAGCGAAGAAAATGAAAATATTAAGAAATAATAGTTCATTCCCTCGAGTGGGGATCGAACCCATAACCGTCGCTTTTAAGTATTCTTCTTTAGTATTGGATAAAATTAATAAAAAAATCGAATATTAACTATAATTAACTCTCTCCATAAAAAATATATTACTACGTTACTAAAGAGTCTCTAAATAATAAATACTTGTTGTTATCTTATTTAATAAGATATGAATAAATCATTGTCAATTGAACAGTATACAATGGTTCATTCATTGGTTGACTGCTTCAACTGTATTACGTAAATTCAAAGGGTACAGAGTAATGTAGTGTGTTGATGACGATGTTTTATTTTTGTCTATCTGTTTGTTTGTTTGTTTTAAAATATGCATGACTTAAAACGTCTCACATGTCTCGAAAGTTTGGGAGCTAAGTGTCTTCACACTGTGCGTAGATTGGTTATTCACTTGATAGCTAATTCTTAACGACATGTTATGTTATATATTTTTTTTTGCTTATCTTAGCAGAGTAGGCAGAGGGAACCTGGTAACCTAGTGTGAAAACACACCGTTTCCATTCGCATCATTGCGCCGAATCCTCAAGGCTTTTCGTGTTGGCAGATCTCAACACCACATTTTGCCTCGCACCCAAAGCGAAGGAATAAAAGTATGAAAAATTTCATACTGTCTTTTCCTCGCTTCCCAAGTGGGACTTTAATATTTCATAATCGAACCCACAACTATCTTCAATCGTTCATTGTGCCTTTGCGAAACGACGGAAATTTATAAGCAATATTATAAAAAAATACTTAAACAAGTATAACTATGTAGGTCATAATAAAGTCTCGGTTATACATTGCTCTGTGATTAATTGAAAGAATTCCAACACACAGTATCGTTGTGGACGCAACTCTAGTTGTATTACTTTAATACAAGTTTCTTGTATACGCATAGAATAGAATAAATATAGCATAGTATAGAAATAAAAAAAAGAATTAAAAGTTACCTTTTCTTATAATAAAAGTTATTTCTTAGTGGTGTGTATGTGGTTGTCAGTACGAAGTGAGAGTTCTGTTTTGTTTTTTCGATTATAAGTATCGTAGTGAATATTTATGTGAGAAAAATAATCACAAAAAAATATATATAATAGCAATAAGCACTCATATTATTTCAACATATTTAACTTAAAAAAAAAATACTTTTTTGCTCTAAACGGGCGACTCGATGAAGCAATTGGTTGCAAAGTAGAAAAAAACTACTTAATATTATAACAATTTTGTAAAAACAACGAAATGCTAAAACAGTGATATTTAATAGGAATCGAATAACGAACTAGAAAACGATCAGCAATTTTAAAATAAGCAGTTTCACATAAGAATTATATACGTTGTATTAAATTATAATTATTTATTATAAAAAATGTAGTCCTATGTGAGTGACAGTGAGTGTAAAATGTTTAATAGGCAAACGATTTTTTATAAAGAAGATAGGCAAGTTTTCTATGCTAAGGTAAGTCTTTTTTGTTTTTAAAATTTAAGTTAGGTGTCCTTTTCTTTCGTATAGTGTTAGGTAATTAAAAAATATTTCATTTTTTATGCGAAAATAAAGCTACATTGGGCTGAGTGGAAGAATTATAGCCGTAAGTTCAAGTTCTAATAATTTCTTGAATAATACTTTATGAACAGAAATTCTTAATGATAAAGAAGAACTTATATAAAGTCTAATCATGGCGCAAGGGCACAAGCGTGTGAGTGTAATCAGGTTGTGGATCCGAATCCCACTCGAGGAATTAAAATATTGAACATTTAAATTTCTTTGCTCTGGTGTAGAGGCAAAACACGGCGTTAAGTTACAGCACTCGACAGACAAGGCCTTCAAAATTCGGCGAAAAGTGTGAAGTGGAGTGTCTCAGTACTAGGGTCCCTACCCTGCTATATAGATACAGCGTGAAGCTAAAAAATAATAATAAAATAAAAAATAGTATATTAATGAATGTACATTACTGTTGTAGACGTTCATTTATTTTCATGAGTTGTTGCCTATTAAAGTTTTAAGCAACTTTATGCTGTATGCCCTAAGTATAGAGTTGATTATTGCGGTAGACGTGTAAATGATGTTTAAATGAGAGGCGGATTAAAGTCACTTTAGCTGTTTAAACATGTACGATAGAAGACTGAACTTAAGCTTTGATAAATTAGATTTCATATATTAAAGCTTATATTCCATATATGTATATGGGAATTGAACCCACAACTGACGCGGCCCCAATCAGATGCAGCGTCAAAAATACTCTGAGCAGGAATCGAATCTGTGAACAATATTTTCTCACGTGTATCATAAATACATGAGGCCAATCGTAGCGCAAGGACACAAAGCGTGACTGTTTGTGGGTTCGATCCCCACTCGAGGAGATGAAATATTTATTTAAATTTATATTTCCATTTATTCGCTCTGGTGTCGAGGACAAGCGCGGCGTTGAGTTCTGCCACTCAACACGCAATGCCTCCAGAATTTGGCAGAAAATGGGGAACGGAGTGTCTTAACACTAGGTTCCCTTTGGCTACCCTGCAATGTGCGGGATACAGCGTGAAGCTGATTTATTTATTTATTATAAATACATACAAAGGTGTCTAGAACAGTTATTTTACTTTATAAGATATCTAACGAGAGACACTTTAAACATTTCAGCAAAACAAAATGAACAAAACTGCAAACTGCTATTTTGTATTACGACACTACTACACAAATTTTCGTGTACACTGTTTTATGGAATCTCAGCACGCTCTTATTACATGGAGAATAAGAACTAAAATCGAATGTTAAGCAGCAGAGATGCTGTATGAGCATCATTTATCTTAACCTTGATATCTAAGAGCAGCAAAAATGATGGAAGTGATATAAGTATATGTATTGTGATACTGTTAAGTTTTAATAAAAAAACCGTTTCACGCTGTATCCCACATATATAGGAGGGGAGAAAGAGGGAACCAAGTAGTAACATTTCTCACTTTCCGCTAAACTTTCGAGACATTGCGTATTGAGTTGCGGATATCAACGCCGCGTTCTGTATTACTACCAGAGTGAATATATAAAAATAAATTAACCCCTCAGTGTGAATCCAACCCACAACCGTTGCGTTTATCATCAGACGCTGTACTATTGCGCCACGACAGCCTTACGTACGTAAACATAAGCACACAAACATCTTTTTCCCACGGTTATTTTAGACTTAGAGAGTCAAAATAAAAGGTAAATTTTAAGATGATATAAAAGTTTATATGTTACAACTGAAACCACTTCTAAAACATTCTAAGTAACATTTCCCAATGCAGGTGTGGCTCCTAACAAATGTATCTCCATCTCGCGGTAAACGATAGCGATGTAGACACATACTTCCTTTGTTTCCCTTCGAAACGAAAATGAGCACAAAATAAGAAACAAAAAAACGTATAAACAACTTGTACTGGTAGCTATAGAGAGTTCTGTCTCATTTTGAATTATGATTTTTTGAAGACATATGTATAGATTAGTAACAGAACTCTCAATTTTCTTTATTTCTTTCTCATGTTTACGTTATATAGGGGATCCCATATAACAATAAATTTTACGTGTCGAGTGGCAGAGCTTAAAGCCACGCTTTGTCTTTTCAGAGCGAACAAATTAAAATAAATCATATTTTTTAGAAAACAAAAAAAATTACGTTGCGGGATTTGAACCTGCTTCTCTTGGAAACCACTAAATTGGTTTAAATCCCGCTACGTTCAAATTTTTATTTGTTTTCTTAAAAGTATTTTTCTTTCCTAAGTGTGGAATAACTCCTTGAAAATGTCGAAAATAAATCATTCCCAGAGTAGTAATCGAACCCACAATACATATACTGCGCCACGAACTCCTTTTTTCTGATATTACCAATTAGATAATTGAAATCCGACGTCGCATTTCACCTTACACATCAAAGGTATATCTAGTAGTACTTTAAGAAAATAAAAAAAATAAATTAAATTAGCTTCACGCTGTATCCCGCACACAGCAGGGTAGGCAGAGGGAACCTAGTGTTAAGACACTCCGTTCCCCACTTTCTGCCATTCTGGAGGCATTGCGTGTTGAGTGGCAGAACTCAACGCCGCGCTTAACCTCGACACCAGAGCGAAGAAATGGAAATATAAATTTAAGTAAATATTTCATCTCCTCGAGTGGGGATCGAACCCAC
>DWQW01012102.1:0-11039 GCA_018249695.1 Heliconius erato demophoon | reverse complement strand
GCCAAGTCAAAGCGTAAGGTTTTATTACATACCGTGTAAATACAGAACTTGGCTCCTATATTATAAATCTCGATTCTTATCTAGTCGAGAGCGCTGCATTATTAAATATTGGACTTGGCCCTCATTTCATATTTATGTTTTTGGTATCTAATATTCAAGGTCTAATAAATAATAATTAGGCATAAATTAATAAAACCGTCACCGTAAAAAGCGATGTCATAGTTATTATATTAATGTCATAATCATTACAGAAATGTCATAGACGTCAAACGTTTTTAGAAAAAAAAACATAAATCACTCTTTTTATATTGTAGAGTATTTTTACACATTAAAGATAAAAAAATATTTTTAGAAAAAAGTATAAAGATTTGCTGAAAAGAAAATAAAAATGATTAATTCTCCAGATTGCAAATCGACACCCTCAACTGCCGCTAATATATTTTTTTCTATTATACAAAAAAGTTATTAAATAAAAATTATAGTTTTACACTTTAAATTGCAATAACTTGAAATAATAGTCTACAATTATTTTTTTAGTATCACTCTGTATCCTGCAGGGTAGCACCTGGAAATCTAGTGTCAAGACACTCCGTTTTGTATTAAAACACTTCCGTGCTCCACTTTCCGCCAAATTTGACATTGCGTGTTTAGCGGCGGGAATCAACGCACGAAGAAATGAGAACATAAAATATTTGATTTCTCCTAGAAATCGAACCCACGCCACGTAAAAATATTTAATTCAAATCAACATAATGATCTCATTAATTATCAACGTAACGAGGTTTTCCCGCATTTTTCCAACGACTGTCATCATTGTGCAACGGTTCTTTGTCTTGTTGATGACCGTTGACGTTCGTTTTATAGTTTGGTATTCCTTTGTGATTGACATTAAGAAATCCGTTTAAAAAAGATTTAAAAAAATATATCGTTAATATATATTTTTACAATATTTTCATATATTAGAAAAGATTTTTTGTTTATCGTATTCGAAATGATTAATTTGAAATTAACTCAAAAAGGAATAGTATGTTTTTTACCTTTACACTGTATGTCTCACATAGCAGAGTAGGCCATAGGGAACTTGGAAACATATTGTTAAGACACTCCGTTCCCGTAAATATATTTCCGTTGCTACTGTGCCACGAGTGGCCTCAATAATAGTAATAGTGTGCGAATCACTCTTTTAAGAACGAAGTATCTTAAGTAGGTTCCTTCTGCCTACCCTGATATATGCAGAGCACTGCGTGAAGTTAAAAAAATCAAACAGACATTCGAATTTATTATAGTCTTGATTTAAAAATATACATTTTTGAGATAAAAGTTGGCAAATTTTGTAATGATTTTTTTAGAAAGTATCTATAAATTTATACTTTTTGGATTTTTTCCTTTATTTGTACTTCACTGTGTCACTTCACTTGTGTTGTCACTTCTTCCCAAATTTTATAATTATGTATTTCAGCGAATTTCATACAAAATGTTGCAAAAACGATGTAACTATAAATGCTCGGTTCTTTTGATTGCGTTGATTTATAAGCTTGTTTCTGTGCTTCAAGGGATCGTAGATTTGAATATTTGATATTAAATCATTTTTTTTATTAAGTGAGAGGGAACCTAATATTAAGTGTCTTAAAACTAGGTTCCCTCTCCTACCCTGCTGTGCGCGGGATACAGCGTGAAGCTGATTAATTAATTACATGTTGATCAAATTCAGAAAGATTTTCATTACAAAGTTTAAGAGTTACATAGCTACATACGATTTAATAAGAATGTGTTAAAAAAAAGATTTGTTATCTATATATATAAAAGGACTTGTGGTGACTGACTGAGGTAAGACGCACGCAGAGCCGTAACCGCTGATGGTAGAAACGTGAAATTTGGGCAGATATTTATTTTCATATTCTGGACATCCACTAAGAAGGGAATTTGAAAAATTTTAACCGTAAAGGGATGAAATAGGGGTGGAAAGTTTGTATGGAAAAAAAATTTAATCTGTACCGATTTTTATAAGATTTGAAATTCAGACTCTTAAAAATATTTCATTGAACACGTGTTTCATGGTTTTTAAGAATTCACCCCCTAAGGGTTCAAATAAGGGGTTGAAAATTTATATGGAAAAATCTTTAAATTGCCACCGATTTTTATAAAAATTAAAATTCAGACTGTTAAAAATATTTTATTGAACACGTGTTTCGTGGTTTTTTTAGAATTCACTCCTAATAAGCGGGCGAAGCCGCGCGCGCCCTCTAGTGATATATAAAGAATTTAAAAAAAATATTTCATGTAATAAACAAACATTTTGAAAGTTTATTAAAATGTACCCACCCGTATCCATTTTAAATATAAATATAATTTAAAAAAAGGAAGACTCTAAAGTGGCGCAATAACCAAGGTTTTCATTTCACTATTGTGTTCTTTTTACTATTTTGTACATAAACTTCATATAAATTTTATTTTTTATTTTACACTACATCGTGCAAAGATAGTGTTAAGCCACTTCACTTTCCGCCCAATTTTAGAGACATTGCGTGTTGAGTGATGTAACTCAACGCCGCGTTTTGCCTCGACACCAGAGTGAAGAAATTAAAATGTAAATTTAAATAAATATTTCATTTCCTTTCGGGATCGAGTCACGATCGCCACGTTTACAGTCACACATATGTGTCTGGCTCTGGCCTCTGGCTGCTTTAAAATGCGCATTAATGCCTTTTTTTCGTTACCAGAACGGGAAGGTTTAATTAATTTATTCCCTTGAGAGGAAATCAAACCCACGACCGTCATGTTTACATTAGAACGCAGTGCCGCTGCGGCCGACAGCCTCAAGGCGTATAGTTATGTAATTATATATTTTAATTTTGATCCAATATCGTATACATAAAGCTTGGGTACGTCGTAGATATTTCATAATTATTCTACATATTGGTAAATAGAAGTGGCCTTCACAAAGGTAACACGAAATTATCTAATAAAAAGTTAAGCGTTTATCATAAGAACGATAGAAAAATTTCGTAATTGCATTTTTTATAGAAAAGACAAGGCAAACGAGTGTATGGGTCACCTGATGGTAAGTGAGCACCAGATAGACGTGTTTTTTGAAGGGGTACATGGGAACATGGGAACATGGGTACATGTTATATAGGCCAGGAAGGTAGCCCTTTCCACGGTTGGGTGGCTAATGCAAGCAAGTCCCTACGAAACCGTACAATAATGGAGTGCCACGTATCCAGATGACGTGGATGTATTTTGCTTGTGTGTTAGGTGGCAGGTATCAGGTCAAACAGTTCTCCAGAACAGTCGCCATAATAAAAGTGATAGAGAGAGAGAAAAAGACAAGGTGTCATGCTTTTTATCCTTTTTTATTGGGTCCCCAATGATTCGAACAGCTACTGAATGATATGGGGGTGCACCAGCCCGGAAATAAGAACAGTACTCCATACGAGTGGTCGAAATTGGACCCTTTACAGAGGTACACGGTGTTTTGGCGTGAAGTACACACAGTTTTTCTGAGGCTGACTTGATTTTGCTTTCCAGATGATCGCGATTATTATGCGTATTTTTATAATTAAATCAACTTTATGAAGTGATTATTTTAGAGATTTTTTTTATTCTGCCCCACTTAGCCTTTTTCTCTCTGCCTTAATTTTCATTTGTCTAAATAATAAATCAGCCTCATAAAAGAATCATAATATAATATCAGCTTCACGCTCCCACAACAGGGTAGGCAGAGGGAACCTAGTGTTAAGACACTCCGTTCCCCACTTTCTGCCAAATTCTGAACACGGAATGTGTTGAGTGGCAGAATTCAACGGCGCGGTAAAAGAATCATCACGCACGAAATATTGAATATGACATTTAAATCTCAATTTATATGCATGCATATGAATTAATATATTATACTAATCGATCGAATTCTAGAAATAATGATAAAATTAATAATAAGTTTGTAAAATACAAGCCGTACAACTTTTCTTTCCCGTTTCAATAGGTATTTCTGGAAAACCTCTCTTAATACTTCCCTACACTACCCAAGCAACATGCCAAAGTCCAGCGTTCTGGACCGCGTAGTTTCAGTAGATATAAATATATTTTTTTCAAATATATAAAATATATATTTAATAAAATAAAAATGCTTGTAAAAGCACATACCTGTAAGCTCTAAGGTATACGCCGCCGACAACAGGCACAAAACACTCAACACTCTTGTAATCATCACGATAAACTTTTATTATGAAAAAGTTTAAAATTGTAATAAAAAAAATTAAATTAAATTTAATTATATTTTATAATTATATTTTAATTTCAGATTTAAAAATCACGTATACAGTTCAATTATTAATATAGTTTTGACTATCACGGATTTTCCTCAATTTTAATTTATTGCCCAATTTGTTTTTTATAATTTTCTACGTAATTATTTTTCTCCGTAGAGTCGACTCTATTCCGTAAACTGTTTCGAACAAATAGCCGTATCAAGAAGTTGCTTCTATATATATGTGTGTATATTTAGTAGTATCTCGTAGAAGCGAGACGCGCTAACCGCTCTTGCCCGCGATGGACTGCGTGTGTTTTATATCAGTAAACAAAAGATATAGATTTTTCTTATTTTTGTTTAAGTTTCCCTCTGTATAGCACACATAGCAGGGCAGGTAGATTGAATCTGGTGACTTAGTCAGACAGACACTTCTGTTCCTCATTTTCCGCTGAATTTCATGAGGCATTGCGTGTTGAGTGGCGGAACTCAACGCCGCAACTTTGCCTCGTTACCGGAGCAATGATATAAAAAAAAAACATTTCCTCAAATGGGTATCGCACCTACAATTTTTACTTACAATAGTACATCAATAAGAACTCAAAGTTCGTTCAAAAAAATTGTACGAGGCGATAGACGTCAATTTTTTTGTTCATTGCTTTTTTTAAACATGTGAAGCTGATTTTAATTTTTTTTTAATTTTAGAGATATTATTTGTCGGCACAGTTCGATTTCCTCTCTCTATAATAAAACAAAGGTAATAAGACAAAGGGCGGTGTGGAGTTCCGCCATTGAAGAAGCATTGTCTCAAGAATTAAGCGTTACCTGGGAAACGGAGCGTTTATTCACTATTTTTTTTGCCTACCCTGTAAGCAAGATACAGAGTGATAAATATTTCTCTAACGAGCTCAAACTGTTATTGAATTTTATATTTTGTAATATTAATTATATTGATAATTATTCATATATTGAAAACAATTTTTATGTTTCATTAGATTATTATAATTTACATGGAGGTCAACAGCTGCATAGTTAAAAAAAACCTTAAATAGATTGCATAATTTCAACCTCCGTCGCCCCGAGTCATTCGGTCAGAATACAACTACAAAGTAACAAGACAAAGCGCGGCGTTCCGCCATTCAACGCGTAATGTCTGAAAAATTGGACAGTGTATGGTGAACGGAGTGTCTTAAAACTAGGTTCCCTCTGCCCATCCTGCTTGATAGTGCGTGAAGCTATATTTGGACATATTGATTATTGTGACAGATATCCTGCTATTATAAATTTAAAAGGCTGGATATTTGTTCCACTTTAACACAAAAACTACTCAACAGATTTCGATGAAACTTTACACAAATATAACTTATACATCTGAATGACGTATTGGCTATAATTTAGTTAGCTACTCCAACGTTAAATATTAAAAAAAAATTAACATTAAAGTTATAGCGAAATTATACAAAATCTTTACATAAATCGTGGTATTTGTGTCATTGTGATGCAGCATAACTATCAATAAATTTGAAAAAAAAATCTTTTGAGAGCTACTTTTTCTTTCGTTACTTAAATTATTGAAGTTATACGAAGATAATGTACCATAAGATTATGTTTTAAAAGTTCTAATTAAAAATCCACGACAGCTTGTCTACCTTTATTAACAACAATTATAACAATTGGATACTTCCTTCACAATGCATATTTTATAGTATTTATCCAATTTGTTTGTCTGTCTGTTTGAGTGCAGAGGCACAAGCATGCAGCTGCAAATGGGACGAACGTAGGTTCGATTTCCACTCGAAAGAGTAAAATATTAAAGTTTGTGAGGATACATTTTATCGACATACCACGCGGGCGAAGCCGCGGGAGGACGCTAGTTCATAATAAAGAACACATCTACATATAATTAGTGAGTACTTGGGTACTTATATGATCTCGGAAAATTATAATTGTATTGAACGCTTGCGTTTTCTAGAACATAATTGAAAAAAAGGAACTAAAACATGTTCTTTTATTACTAGTTTGATTGATAGTAGCAGACTTGTTTGTTGTATGGAGATATATTTTTTATAAGTATTTTCAAATAGTTTTTTTTTTATTTTATTTTAAAAGTAAAGCGAGAAGTGGACAGTATATATGCGAGATGGTTGATTCGATTCCCATTAGAGAAGATAATTATTTTTATTTCTCCGCTCTGGTAACATTCATTCATTCCATTAAATCTGGATTATATAAAACGCCGTGTTAAGTTCCGCCACTCGACGCAGTCTCTGAAATTATTAGAAAAATATAATAAAAAACAGAGTGTTTCAACACTAGGTTTTCTTAGCATACCGTATTGTGATGCGGATTATCAACTATCTGTCATTATATGAAAATACTAAATATTTCATTTCCTGGAATGGGAATTGGACCAACAACTTGTTACGTTCACAGTCTACTGTGCCTCTGCGCCACGTGTGGCCTCAGAATTTTTTTGTTACTTCCATACATTACGTACGAGTACATTATCTGCGTGAGTTACCACCTAACATCTTAATTAATTACAAAAACTACTATAAAATTTATTCTCTGAAAATAAAAACTTCATTTAAATGATTTATATGACAGGTCTGCATCATAATCATTTTCTTTAATAATGTTACTAAAAGATTATTATGGAATAATTAATATTATTTTCACGATTACTTTACTAGCTTTTGAAATAGCGCTCTAACGTTGAGTAGGATAAAACGCAGCTTAACGCTGTATCACGCATACAGCAGGGTAGACAGAGAGTACCTAGTAAATGTAAAGACACTCCGTTCTCTTATCTCCGCTTTTCGTAGGGGAATCTGAAAAGGTTTATTATTCATCCAATATTACATACATACAAAACATAAAATATACAAAAACACATACATATACAAACGTACAGTCCGCGAGGTCTAAGCTGAGCTTTGAATTAGTGTAAGTGTCCATTGATAGTGTAGGTGTAACGCCGCTAGTTTAATCGAAACGGTGCTTTTTGAAAACAGCCTTAACCTTTTGTACTGATAGTAGCTTCACATACTTAATATCTTAATATTTTATTTTGCGTTGCGTTTATATATTATAAGTGAAAGACAAAGTTGGCACTATCACGGGACAAGAATGGAAAAATGTATGTGACAAACCAGTAAAAAAGGCGTAAAAGAATTGATGTATTTCATATAAGATGTTTTATGATAATTTCTAATATTATTATCTGCTTCTACTTTTATAATCATTCACACAAATGCTTAGCTCACCTTAAGCCTTGCGAACTGTACTAAATTACATAATTTGTACAGTTTTCATTAAACCAAAAATAGGTTTTTTTTTAGGTAACTATAGATATAAATAATGTATTGTTTTTGTTGCGCGAAGCAAAGAGACAAAGGTCTCGCCCTATAAGTAGGCTCATTATAGCACGTTATGTTTTTCCACTTCTTTTTCAAAGTAATCAATTTCATAATTTCATATAAAGTATGGAGAAACAATAATAATTAAATATCAAATTATTAAAAATATTATTTAATTATTCTAATAATTGTACCTGTTTCTAAATAAATTAATGAATGATTGCAGTTATTAAAATATACATATGTATATGTATATACATAAAAACTAGCGACCTAACTAGCTTGAATTGCATAATTATTAATTTACTAATCTGCATTACTTTCATTTTCTAATAATAATATCATTTTAAAAATAATATCTATATCTATATTAAAAAGTAAAATCTCATTTACTCCAATAACACAGTTATTTATAATTTCGTCGAACATTTTTTTTTACTTAAAGCTTTTTTTTATTTGTAAACCGCTTGAAATAAAACAAACACTAAATGTTAATACTTGCCACAATACAATAGTGAAAACTGCAATTGAATCCGTTAAGTCGTTTCTGAGATTTAACGCTGCGCTTTCCTATTTACTACAAGAAGGAAAGAGAAATACGGAGAAATGAAAAATAATTTAAATTTAATAATCTCTTTAAGTAATAAAAGGAAAAAAACGAAATCACTTAACACTAGGCATAATTTTTTAGATCTACCACTCGAAATAAAAATGCGGAAAGGCAAAAAAAAAGTCTATAAAATGGCTGACTTATTATTTAACTGTTAATTTATGTAATCTAGCGATTTAATTACGTTTCAATGATACATACAATTAATAAACAATTATTTTTTGCTGACGACATAATGCTTGCAATAGATTAATTATGCTGAATTATTATTGTTTTTCTTTCATAATAGAGATTTTGAACTTGGAAAAAAGAATATTCCAGATTATGTCATTGAGGCCAGCCGTGGCGCAGGGGCGCAAAGTTGTGGGTTCGATCCCCACTCGAGGAGATGAAATATTTATTTACATTTATATTTTCATTTCTTCGCTCTGGTGTCGAGGCACAGCACGGCGTTGAGTTTCGCCACTCTACACGCAATGCCTCCAGAAATTGGCGTAAAGTGGGAAACGGAGTGTCTTAACTGTCACTAGGTTCCTCTGCCTACTCTGCAGTTTGCGGGATACAGCGTGAAGCTGATAAAAACAAATGTCATATGTGGTACTAATGATGTGGGATTGTGAGTTTATGAAACGTTGAATATTTTCATTTTCTGGTAGAAGTCGGCGGAATTCGGGAAAGAAAGTATCTTAATCTGAACGGAGTGCCTTAACACTTAATTCCTAGGGTCCCTCTTCCTTTTTATGTTCGGGATACGTATACAGCGTGAAACAACAAAAATGGAGCTAAAAAGAGTTATTAATGTATAATTGTGCTGTAAAGTGACAATATTTGACTGTAAAACGATGGTTGTGGGTTCCGGTAAGACAAAGTTCGTTGTTACACAATGGATTTGGGCGACGTTGAAAAAATATAACGTTTTGGCACTACTTTTAGGCCAATTTCTGTAAAAGGAAGAGGGTAAGAACTCAATATCACGACAATCGATTAGGATTATTCGTTTTTTATTGGAAAGGATGTATTTCAAGGGTAGTTTGATGACAGTTTGGTTATGTTCTGACTATGGAATCAGGTTGAAATCGGCCTTTTTTTGTTAAAAAAAGATATTACTTATGTATACGGAAAAAAATGGGAACCTAAAATTTGGCCCGCTATTTACCACACAATGTCTTAGAAATTGGATCAAAGATGGGGAACGATGATTTAACACTGGGTTCCCTCTGCCTACTCTGCTATAGACGGGATGCATAGCAAAACTAAAAAATATATAGGAGCTGAAAAAATGTAAAAAGTAAACTAAAAAAACCTATATGGAAAAATAAGTATTAAAAACTTTATTGATTCATCAGAATTCCTTTCAAAACATTACTAAGAATTACTAAAATATTTCATTCCGTTCCGTTAACGTGTTCAAAAATCCAATGATTCGTCATTTTTTTTAATAAGTAATGTTTCCCTCTTTCCCTCTTGTTTCATATTTATAATAAAGGCGTGTAGTGTAACTGCACTAAAATGATGGTTGTGCGGAACTCAACGCCGCGCTTTGTCTTACCAGATAGACAGAATGATATAATCATTCCACCGAATGGGGAAGTAATCTACAAAGTCACGTTTACCGTCATACGCTACTACTACGGCAGGGGTTCCCAATCTTTTCTTGATCAGGGACCACTTTTATAGAATTCTTGCTAGCATGGACCACTTTGTAGGTATAATAAAAAAATAATAATTAAACAAAAATTTTAATTTTAAAGTCAAAAATTTAAAAAAAAAAATGTGACAGTTTGTATGATGGGGTGTGTGAATTTTTAAGTAAATATTTAAAATCAATGAATTTCAAAGTATATTAAATTTAAATGTTATGTTTTACTGCGGAAACAACATAACTGTAGGCAGACTGCTCAAACACCAAAAGTTTGAATCATTCGCGGACCACATTTTAGCTGCTGCGGACCACTGCTGGTCCACGGACCACTGCTGGTCCACGGACCACTGGTTGGGAACCGATGTACTACAGCATGATGGCCTTTTCTGTTACTTAAGTTTTTTTTCTTCACATCAAAGGGAGCCTAGTATTAAGACACTTCGTTCCCCACTTTCCACCCAAATTTTAAGACATTGTTTGTTGCCAGGACGACGAAATGAAAATATTCCCCGAGTGGAAATTGAACCCAAAACAGTTACGTTTACCGTCGTAATATATTAAGGCACGGTGACCTGTTCCATTGCTAAGTCAAAAAAAAATAATTCGATAGAACAATATTGTGTTAATTAAAATTTACTTAGTATGTATTAAAGGTAACCTTCGAGAGTCAACGGACGGCTTGAAACTAGTTGTAACTTGTCGTTTTTTTTTTTCTTAATTTTTATGCATATTCTAGCTTTTTCCTGCAGCTTCGCTTGTTAAAATAGAAATAGTTGTCTGAGACACGATATATGAAGGAACAGTGGATTATATTGAAAATTTTATTTTTTTGTTTCACTCTTCATAGCAGAGAGAAACTGGGAATCTAGTGTTAAGGCTCCTTTCTCCTTTAAGACACTTTCGTTCCCTCTTTGAGACGAATTCTTGGGGCGTCGTGTGTTGAGTAGGGGAACTCAATTGTCCATTTTGCCTTGTTACCAGTATGAGGAATTAAAGATATTGTATATTTTATTCTCCAAGTGGAAATGGAACGTTTCTCAAGAAATAGACTATAAAACAGTACATAGTTCCTGAGATTAGAACGTTTAAACATACAAAATTATAAACCCTCATGATGTGAGTACCTATAGATTATTAAAATACGAAGATGTTTTTTTGTTATATAATAACAGCTTAAAATTT
>DWQW01012101.1:0-11040 GCA_018249695.1 Heliconius erato demophoon | reverse complement strand
GTGGATGTCCAGAATATGAAAATAAACATCTGCCCAAATTTCACGTTTCTACCATCAGCGGTTACGGCTCTGCGTGCGTCTTACCTCAGTCAGTCAGCACAAGTCCTTTTATATATATAGATAATGACAACATAATAATACAGTACACAGCAGAATATAGCATATAACATTTTTATTTCTTGTCTTTAGTTTGGCGGAATGGCGCACAAAGTGCGTCGTAAATGCTTATGTCTTCAACGTTTTGTGGATGTTTTTATTTCCATCATCTTTTTATTTAATATACTTACTGTTATTTCGTTTTACTGTCACAATTTTCTTTTTGGGATAATTCATATAAGTAGTATGGTATGATTTTTGTAATAATAGTATGTTTATGAATGAGGATAAAAAGAAATAGAGGCGCTCGTGGCGAAGCCAGAATGTAAGCGTGACAATTGTGGGTTCGATCCCACTCGTTGGGATACATTACATTCATTTCCTCGATTTGATAACAATACAAATAGTCTTTTATAGTAGGTTTTCTCTAACTACCCTGCTGTGTGCCGGATACAGTGTGAGGCTACAAGAAAATTAAATTCAGAGATAATTAAGTTTTTTTTTTAAATGAAGAACTGAACTGAAGTTGTTTTTTGATAGAATCCTGGTTTGATGAGGCCAGTCGTGGCGTGGGAGCACAAACTGTAAAGTGTGACTGTAAAACCGACTTTTTGTGGATTCGATTCCCACTCGAGGAGATGAAATATTTTCTTAAATTTATATTTCCATTACTTCGCTCTGGTATCGAAGCAAAGATTTCTGCCTCCAGAATTCGGCAAAAAGTGGGGAACGGAGTGTCTTAACACTAGGCTTCCATTGCCTACCCTGCTGTGTGCGAGATTCAGCGTGAAGCTGATTTTTTTTGATAGAATCCTTTAATAGAGAATGGCTAAGTAACATATGTGACAGTGTGTTATACCGGAATCTTTAGCTTTGCGCTAGTTTTGTATTTATATTTTAGCTTCACGCTATAAGAAACGATCCTGAGGTTAATACACTTCGTTCTGTTCGTTATATTCTTGTAACATTTAGTGATATTGCAACTTGAGTGATGGAACTCAACGCCACATTTTTTTATGTTACCATAACTGCGTTGCGCCACGAACGCCTTATTAATCCTTAACATATGAATCTATGTAAATTGGTCAAAAAGCGTAGAACAAGGTGTCTCAACTCTCAACACTAGATTTTTATTGCCTACTCTGCTTTATGCGGGACATGCGTAGAAGAACAAAAAATACTTATCGATACAGCGCGGCCGACGAGTCGTGGCTACTCTGAAGTTAGCTGTAGATGACTGTGTGTGTAGGTTTGATATTGTAATTTTCTTCGTTTGATCATTTTTTTAAATTTGAAAGCCTAACTTCACGATCGTCAACCGTTTTGTATTATTCTTTCATATATACATAGAACGTCTCAACACTATAGCATTTTTGCAACTGCACCTATACACATTGATGAAAGTCATCAGTTTTTTATGGTTTTGTAAACACAATCGAACAATCGATTGAAGTGTTCATTTGAGTGTGTTTATTGTGAAAATTAAGGTGTAGCTACTTATTTAAGAAATGTTTATTAATAAGGTACATTTTCTTGTATTGTAGTATTTAATATTAATATCGATGCTATTAATTGATTTCCACTTGACAAAATATTTATATTTAGATAATTTTGCCTTAATTAATAAATAAAGTGGGATGGGGATGTAAACGCGGCGGTTGTGGGTTCGGTCCTTAGTCAAAGGATTTAATTATTTTAATTTTTTCGCTGTGGTAAAAATACAAAGCGCGGCAATTAAAAAATATTTTAAAAAGTATCAAAATATTGAATAACACTACTAAAATAGAATTATATGCATTTACATATGCAAACATGCAAGTGCATAAAATCCGATGTCTTATGATTACAATTATTAAAAATCTTTGCATTTCTATATCTGTCTAAATAATATAATTTAATTTCTTATTGTTTCAGATGCACTTGGTAGAAGTCTGCTTGTAAACAGTTGAAATGTAATGTAAGCAATATGAAGATCATTCAAGTAAGATGTACATACATACTATTTTAAATGGTCATTCGAGATATTTATAGTAACTTGTTTTTTTGGCTTCACGCCCATGTTGCAAGGTAGGCAAAGGGAACCTGACAACCTAGTGCAAGGGAACTTCGGTCCGTACTCTCCGTCTAATTTTCGAGGCATTGCGTGTTGCCGAAATTCGACGCCGCGCTTTTTTTTGTTACCAGAGCGATGAAATGAAAATATTAATTCCTTTCTCCGAGTGGGAATCGAACCCACAACCTGTTGCGTTTACAGTCACACACGTGTGCCCCTGCGCAACTACTGATTGAGAAATTTCTTATCAGTATAAATTAAAGGAAATTACTATCAAATTGCCATATCTACGAGTCTACTTGCTTTTATAAGAGTAAAATGTAAATAAACATGCTTACCACAAAATTTCTTTTGCAATCAAATTTTATTATATTACAGGCCAGGGGCACAAAATGTTACTGTAAAATCGACTGGTTGCTGGTCCGACCCCCACTCGAGGAAATGAAATATTTATTTACATTTATATATTAATTTCTACGCTCTGGTGCTGAGGCAAAGCGCGGCGTTGAGTTCCGCTACTCAACACGCAACGCCTCCAGAACTCGGCGGAAAGTGGGGAACGGAGCGTCTTATTACTAGGTTCCCTCTGCCTACCCTGTTGTGTGCGGGATACAGCGTGAAGCTGATAGTATACAATATTTTTCAGATATTAATTATTGTACAATTAAGAAACACATTAGTATCATGTTCTCTCGCGATCGGGGAACATGACCTATCGCAGAAAGGTATCCACATCTCAGATTACTGTCCGAAGATAGGTGCTTGTGAGGAAGGCGTACATGTTATGTGCCTTTATTATAACCCGGTAAGTAAACAAAATTCTTATTATTGTTAATATTATTTTAGTTTCCCGGTGTATTCCATACAAAGCAGGGTAGTCAGATGGAATCTGGAAACCTTAAAAATGCTTATTTATAATTTTTTTTACTATATATCTAATTTAAACTAATTTCTAGTATTTTTAATATATTTAAAGTGTTATTCTAAATAAGTAATTTCTAGTATTCAAAAACTTATGTACGTATATCATAATTTTATTAATAATATATATATGCGTAAAGGACAATGTTAATATAATCTAGCTATAGGCTAGATATTTCGAGCCCATAATGAGGCAAAAAAATTAAAGCTGCAAAAAGAAAAACATATGGCTCATAACCAATTTCTTTAGCTTCACGCTATATCTCACCCGTAGTAGTGTAGAACCTGGGAACCTAGTGTTCCATTCCGCCGAATTACGAGGCATTGCGTGTTTGTTTAGTGACCGAACTCAACGGCGCGCTTTGCGCAATTACCAGAGCGAAGATATGAAAAGATTAAACATTTTATTGGCCCGAGGTGAAATCGAACTTACAACCGACGCGTTTACAGTCTCATGCTGGTCTCCCTGCGCCACTACGGCCTTCATAACCAAATTACTTCAATAAAATACCTCTAACAGGATCGTGTCATGGGACCAACTTGCCACAGCGTGGTTCACCTCTCAATAACACCAGAATACGCTCAAATTTTTCTCAATGTTATAAATAAGTAAGTTTATTAATTTATCATTACAATATTAACACTTGAACACTATTTAATAGTTATGTTATTATACTTTCAAAATTAAAACTTTATATAATATTAAAATTCCGTATAAAAATAATTCATAAAAAAATTTAATTACTGATTACTTACATTTATATTTTCATTTCTTCTCTCTGGTGTCGAGGCAAAGCGCGGCGTTGAGTTCCGCCGCTCAACAATGCAATGCCTCCAGATCTCAGCGGAAAGTAGGGAACGGTGTATTTTAACACTAGGTTCCCTCTCACTGGGATACAGCGTAAAGCTGATTTTTGATGTTTAAATTACTGATGATATTTAACAATTAATTTACAGATCTTACTATTTTTCAAAGATTTTCAAAGCTTCACGTTTTATCCCACATATAGCAGGAAAGGCAAACCTTGTTAGGACACTGTGTTTGCTTTTAAAACATTGAATGTTAGCGCACCTGCCTGCCAGCCTGAACGCTGTGCTTTGGCTATCATTAAAATACATCGTTAAGTGGGAATCAAACCCACAACCATCAAATTTATGCTCCGCGCTTAAATTTTATGTATAAAACAACAGTGTTTATGGTTTGTAGAATTCGAAGTAGAGTAGCTAAAGGCAACATAAAAGGAAAAGATGATATTCTCTTGCCACGAGGTTACGGGATCTACAGAGTGGTGAGTAAAAATACATCACATAATATTACAAGGCCAGTCGTGGCGCAGGAGCACAAAGTGTGACTGTAAAACCGACTGGTTGTGGGTTTGATTTCCACTCGAGATAATGAAATATTTACTTAAACTTATATTTCCATTTCTTTGCTCTGGTGTCGAGGCAAAGTGCGGCGTTAAATTCTGCCACTCAACACGTAATGTCTGCAGAATTCGGCATAAAGTGGGGAACGGAGTATCTTAACACTAGGTTCCCTCTGCCTACCCTGCTGTGTGCGGGTTACAGCGTGAAGCTGATTTTTTTTTTTTCATTAGAAGTCATTGTAGTTTTCCCATGCTTATTCTGCTAGACCGTTTGGAGTACAGGTTCCTTGAAAAGTGTAGAGGGCGACTAAGAAACGATTCCTCAAATGTTTTACGGAAACGGGAACAAACGAAATTTAAAATTTTAAGGTCGTAAAGGATTTTCCGACCGGACTTTACGACCTTAAAATATGTAATTTTTTTTTTTTTGTAGGAATGGGATGAAGAACTTGCCACGTTTGCACAATTGTGGGCGAACCAATGTGTGTTGAAAAGTGATTTATGTCATGCCACAAGTAAGTATTATTTATTCGCTTTTATTATATATACTTTTAAAAAAAAAATCAGCTTCACTCTGTATCCCATTTCATAAAGTTTTAATTTTTTTAATATATCCTGTATGTTATAGGGTAAGTAATATGGTGTATAGTCTGTGGTTACGGTTAGAAATGTATCTGTTAAAAGTAAAAGTTGTTTCACTTACAATACATAGTTTACTTACTTACTTGGATATTATTTTCTTAATTATAGGAAAAAATATATAACAGTATTTTTGGAAAAAACTTAAAAGTACTAAAATATAATAAAAGTTTCTAGCTGTTTGTTCTAGGAATATCTTTGACCATATCAATTCGCTAACTAAAAGTCGTACTTATAAACAGTTTTTTTTCCAATTTAAAAACAAATAACTGTTCCTATAATAAACTTTAACGTCCCTACTCAAACATAAATTTCTAAAGTCTATATTAAAGCGTATCAAATAAATATTATGTTTACTAATTATTACTCACTGTAAAAAGGATTTTTTCACCAAAAAAGACTAAGAACTGGTGACAAAATTTCAAATAATCTAAATTCTACAATATTCTTCTATAGGAAAGTTCCCAGATCCGGGTCAAACGCTGGGCATGATACGTTTCACGATAGACGATTGGAAACCAATAAATTCGCCGGACTTCTCAAACTCTACCACTTTGACTGTGGATAAAGTGAAATATGCTATTTTAACGGTCCTAGAGGCTTGGTACAATTTAAAGAGCTATATTTCAGAAGAGAATATTAAGAAACTTGAAAATCGGTGGGTTTTTAAGTTTTTTGTGGTTGTGGTGTTTCTTATATTTTTACCTTAGTTTCACTTAGTTTTAATTATCAGAGGTCGTCGTGGCGCAGCGGCAAACCATCTGATTATAAACAGGATGGTTGTGAGTTCGAATATTCGGGGGAATATTTTTTTTTTCCTCTCTCATTGAGTTCCACCACTCAATGTCGGTTCTCCACCTTGTGGACCACAGAGAGTGTTAACACTAGATCCTCTTTGCCTACCGTGTTAAGATTAATTTTCACACATTAAGTGTCAGGACTCAACGTTGCGCTGTCTTCTGTCCAAGGTGGAATGAGAGAGACTCTTTCTTCCGAGTGGAAATCGAACTCACAATGTTGACGACAACGTCGACCGGGACGACGGCCTCCATATATTATTATTAAAATTAATAGCATTTTAATGTATTTTATAATTTAAATATACACTCATTTCTTTATTTTCCAGTGTAAATCAATTTCCCTATCTAGTATACGGTAAAGTGACGCATATTGGCTGCGGCCTCTCAGCCTATAGAGAATACGCATACCACAATGGTAAAGCTGAAGTTAATTATAATGTAAAGTGTTATTTTTTTATTTTATTATTTGTATTTTTAAGCAAAATAATATTTAAAATGTTTGAAGACAATGAAAGCCATATATACGCAATAATACTTTTTCTTTTATTGATTATTGATATATTTTTTTATTAAAAAACAATAATAATTTTAATTCATTTTTCCAAATGAAACCATATACGTCGCGTTTCGGTCAGGCGGCGTCCCACTACGTCACGACGGCCTTTTTGTCCCTGAATGCCTAGTTATAGCCTATAGCATATAAAAGTGGGCGCGCGCAGCTTCGCCCGCTTATTTGCACCCTTAGGGGTAAATTTTATTTTGAAAAATCTGTGGCGATTTAAAGATTTTTCCATACAAACTTTCAACTCCTTATTTGCACCCTTAGGAGGTAAATTCTAAAAAACTATGAAACACGCGTTCAATTAAATGTTTTTAAGAGTCCGAATTTCAAATTTTATAAAAATCGGTGCGGATTTAAAAAGAAAATCATACAAACTTTCAACCCCTATTTCATCCCCTTAGGGTTAAAATTTTTCAAAATCCCTTCTTAGTGGATGTCCAGATTATGAAAATAAATATCTGTCCAAATTTTACGTTTCTACGCACAGCGGCTACGGCGCGGCTGTGCGTCAGGTACAAGTCCTTTTATATATATAGATTTTAGTTAGTATTTTTATTTATTAAAAAAAATGCATAACATCAAACATCTTAAAATAATAATAATATTATTTATTTTAGTCAATACAAATAGTATGTAATTTCTCATCGCGTGCACAAAAGGGCACTTCAGTGTACAACACTGACCCGCCAACGCAACCAGGCTATACCATCAAATGTGGATGCCCGGTCGGATACGATGAAGATGAAGATTGTCTATGCTATAGCAGTGGAAGGAAATTGAACACTTGTAAGTTTTTTTAGTTTTTTTTTTTAGCTACATGCTGTATCCCGCATAAAGCGGGGTAAGCCGAGGAAACTTTATGTTAAGATACTTTGTTTCCCACTTATTACTCTCAATGTTGAGTGGCAGACAACACCGCGTGTAGTCTTGTTACCAGAGCCTCTGGGTTTAAAATCAGCTTCATGCTGTATCGCACACAGCAGGGTAGGCAGAGGGTATCTAGTGTTAAGACACTCCGTTCCCCACTTTCTGCTGAATTCTGGAGGTATTGTGTGTTGAGTGGCAGAACTCAACGCCGCGCTTAGAACGGAAGTGTCTTAACAATGGGTTCCCTGATTCCCTCGGTCTACCGTGCTATGTGCGGGATATAGCGTGAAACTGTAAAATAAGACTAAAAAAAAATGTCAAGAGGCGGGCATTCGTGGCGCAGGGGCACAAAAGGTGATTGACTGACTTGCGGGATGCAGCGTGGAGTTGAGTTTGGAAATGTTAATGTAATAATATAATTAAATATTCTATTTTTATAGTATTAACATGTAAAGACAATAGTAGATGTGAGCCGTCTGTGGTTGTTCTACCAATCTTCCACGTAGAAAATGCACCCGAAAAGAAGCTCAGGTAATTATACATTGTAATATACTTACACATATTTTTCGTAAATGATTTTATGGTAAATATATAAGCTTCTATCTTAGTTGGCCTAGACACTCCGTTCTCCACATTCCATATGATTTTGATCTATTGTATGCATGGGCGTATCTAAAGATATTTTCCTGCTGATAACAGATAGGCCAGTCCTGGCGCAGTGGTACAAAGTGTGACTGTAAAACTTACTGGTTGTGGGTTCGATCCCCACTCGAGGAGATAAAATATTTCCTTAAATTTATATTTCTATTTCTTCGCTCTGGTGTCGAGGCAAAGCGCGGCGTTACGTTCTCCCACTCAACACGTAAAGCTTCCGGAATCCGGCAGAAAGTGGAGAACGGAGTGTCTTAACACTAGGTTCCTTCTGCAGGGTACTACTGTGTGCTGGATACAGCGTGATTAAAAAAAAAGATAACAGGTTTGTTTGTGTAGAGGTTTTCTTTAATTTTTTTCAAGGTACCTAATATTTTTATAATTGTGTATATGTATAGTAAAATTTCTGTGTGTATGTGCACACAACGCCAATTTCGCCAAAATGACTTCTTTTTTTTTCACGATTTTTATTTGTCTTCAGAGGTCAAATAAAGTTGTAGAAGTATTTTTGACAATTATATATATACTTTTTTTAAATTTGACACTTGGTTGCCTACGCACAGCTCAACTTCGTTCTTCATCGTTACCAGAGCGATTAATTCATTCGCAAACAGCGAGCCAGTAATTCATTTCTTTGAGTGGAAATCGAACCCACAACCATCGTTTACAGTTAGTCGCTGCAGATACTATATATACACAGGCTTAAAGGAATTATTGTAAAAGTAAATTAAATTAAATTTTCAAATTCATTGTAGTGGAAAAGTTCGCAATAATTGGACGCCTGTGACGAGTCCCATTATTGACGTTAATGCCTTGTCATGTGTTAATCTTTCATTATTTTCCAATACTTACAACGGATGTAGGAAGATGGTGGACAGGTTAACTCATACAAATTGATTTATGATCTGGATAATTTTTGAGAAAAAAAGGAGATGGGCAACCTTAAGAAGATATTTTAGCGTTAAATAAGCTATTTCTATTAATATTATATATATATACGCTTATTTTTTTTAAATCAGAGAAATGTACATGAAAAAAAAGTGCCAGTTAAGCACTTTTGCCGCAGCATTTTTTCAATGTAACGTTGGACAACACACTAAGGAGGTTGTTCAGTAAAGCAAAATATATATATATATATATATATATATATATATATATACGAATTCCTTTTTTTTGCATTGGTTTGGCTACTCTACTTTTACTAGCTCCATGGTTTTAATTAAGTCAGTTAATTATGATGTTGTGTGAAAATCTCTAATTTTATCAGAAAATGTCTGCTAATTTTGGTAACAAATTAATAAGGTTAATCATATTACGATGATTTTATTTAAAGCTACTTTTTTAATGTTACAATTTTTTTAAGGCAAGTTGCGGGGCAGGCAAACAAGCCTGTGACTGTAAACGCGACAGGTTTTGAATTCGATTTCCATCTGAAGAAATAAAATAATAAATATTTAAATTTTTATTATTTCAAAATATGATAAAATTAATATTTTAATATTGTTTGCTCTACCGTCGGGGCAAAGCGCGACCAACAGAATTGGAAACTTTGGGATGGATTATTTTCTTTGACGATTTTCTTAACCACACATAAAGTTAATACGATCGCAATGTTAAGCTTGTAATAATATTTGTTGAATTCAATGCTTTCTATTATCGTAAAGAACTGAAATAAAAAATAATATGATAAAGCTTTTAGTAAAACAAAGTATTAAATATTCTAATAACTTATGGAAAAACATGATTATTCCCTTTCTTACATTTTTCAAATAATATGCAAAGTAGGTAGATATGTATTATACGATATAATAAGTTTGTATTTTTAAACTAGTAGTTCGAACTTTATAAAATCACTTTATCGTCAATTTTTGGTTAATCTTCAAATTCAAATTTAAATTTAATGTTTAAATCTTAAAATTCATAAAGACTAATCATGGCGATAGGTTCCACAACTTAACAACTAATATATCAAATATTGGGCAGAAGTAGTGTCTTATACTAATATTTTCCTTTACGGGAAAAGCGTGAAGGTGATACAATTTTTTTAATGTAACTTTTTTTGCTTCACGCTGTATCCTGTACAAAGCAGGGTAGGCAGAGGAAATCAGGGAACATAGTGTTAAGACACTTGTAAGGCCTACTATAACTTTGGTAATGTTTAGTTAATAATATTTCAGTGGAATAACGAGAAATTTTCCTATGGATGTAAGAAGAAGGCGTTTTGATGTGAAGCCTAATACACAACACATTAATCATGAGAGAAATCGTCGTGTAGAAAATCCTGTAAGTACTTTATTACCGATACAATTTAGTAAAAAAATAATAATTTACCTTTGTTACTTATCTCCCACTTTCCGCCGAATTCTGGAGGCATTGCGTGATGAGTGACAGAACTCAACGCCGCACTTTGCGTCGACACCAGAGCGAAGAAATGAAAATATAAATTTAAATAAATATTTCAGTTCCTCCAGTGGGCATCGTATCTACAACCAGTCGTGTTTACAGACACACTTTGTGTCTCTGCGCCACGACTGGTCTGAATTTGCTATTTATGATTTATGTTTTAGCATTAAGAACTATCTTTTTCTTGTCTTTGGATTAAATTAACGAGTATATGTCTATGCTATGGTTTAGTAAGTCTTTTCTAAATGTGACACAGTTAAATTTTGTCCTTTTTGTTTCAGAATCATTTCTCAAAAAAATACAGCATATTTTCCAAATCACATACATTTGAATTGCCGTTACGGAGAACAAAAGTTATAAATCAAAATCGTATACAATATAAAAAAGATGTAGCACCCCGTAAAGATTTCACCAAAGCTCAACGTCTCGCATCTGAATACATAGAAAAGAAACGAAATTACTCACTTCATATTGAAAAATCTACTGACAATCCGAAAAATGAAGTTACTAACTTACCCGATCATTTTAATTACACGAATAAACCTTTAATTGTGGAGAACAAAAAAAACAACTCCGAGAGAAATCTTTTAAACTTACTAGATAAATTAGAATTAGAAATTAAAAATATCAATTTTACTAGAAACAATAAAGATATATTTGACAGAAAAATTCGGAAAATAT
>DWQW01012100.1:0-11040 GCA_018249695.1 Heliconius erato demophoon | reverse complement strand
AGCAAACTTGACAGTTCAGTTATTTTATTCGTTAAAACTGTTTCTTTGATCGCTTATATATTACGATCACTTGCATCTGCGACATCACATTCTCAGCGTATCTATCTTAATTAATTACAATATTTGTAATATGTTTAATTAATAATGCACCAACAGCTACTATGACTTCTACTATGAAGAAGATCAAAAGTTTAATGAATAAGTAATTAAATACATGCAATTTAAGTTACGTGAAATTTTCTTTCTTTTATTATGACATTTTATTGTTCTTAATAGTACCAAGTCAGTTTTTATAAATATTTTAGATTAAGATTTGCTATTATTGCGTTATAGTTGACACAACAACCTACCTACAAACAATATAAAAATATTATATAATCTAGTTTTTGAATAATATAATATTTTACATATCATAGACATATACCAGCAGTATGTCTTGTCTCAATATTAATCTAGAGTTGTACTTCATTTTTATTTGATTATGTAACAATATTATAAAAGAAATAAGATATAACATTGTTCTAATCTGCTGTGTGTGACCGTAAGTCAAAGTGCATGTCACCACATAATCGCATTTACCTAAAGCCTATTCTAGAAAGATGTGTCGGAAGCTATTAAATTACAGTTTTAATAACTTTTGGTTTCTTCGCAGATTTGATTTTGTTTTGGTTTCTTCAACATAAATGATTTCACATATATAGATGTGAAATCATTTATTTTAATTCTAGGATATTCTTTTTTTATTCATTTATTAACAATCCTAAATCTTATACCTGGTATTTGAAATATAATCGATATTTGGTTGATATGTTTTTTTTATTATTAAATAATATTATAATCATTATTTAAGTATTTTAAAAATAACAGCAGTTAATCTATTAATTTGTAAATAATGTATAGAATTGTAGTTGTGATATTTCTTAAATATAAAATTCATGTTTTAAAATTTTAAATGCAATATTTTGACTGTAAATATAGAAAATAGAAAATTTATTTTTATCTGAACATGTGATATAAGAATGCGAATGCAGCACTCAAAGGAATGTGTCAGTGTTGCAATACGAAAAAAATATATATTATGTTAAATACTTAGTTTCAATATTTTTGAATGTGGCAGCACTCAAAGGAATGTGTCACAATACGGTCAAATTAGCTGTCAGAGTTAACTGAAATCGACTGTCACAGTCCACAGCCAATATCACACATAGTCGGTGTGCGGCGATTGATATCGTGTTACTATAAAATATTTGTTAAGAAACATAAGTGAAAGTTGTATTACTTTGCTTTATACTTTACGTGTGCCTGCCAATTAATTATGTGACTATTCTTTGCGTGTAGTGTTCACAATATAGTCAGATCGGACATCGAGACGGATGGACCGCAGTGGGCAAAGTAAATATATTTTCTTATTCTCTATATCTAATTCTTTTCATTTCTAAGTTTTATGATTATTTAGTTTTTAGTTAGGAAATTTATGATATATCTATTTAATAAAAGAAAAAATCGTATCTATAAGTGTTAACATGTAAATAAACAAGATATTTATAACGCCTACGTAAACTCGATCCGATTATCAACCAGTTTTTAGATGCATCGCCTAAAATATTATAAGACAAGATAGTTCGTTCAAAAATGTTTTAATACGTTCAGTGTAACGTATGGCAAATGAAAATGAGGTCGAAATTGTTTATACTAAGCTTCACGTTTATTTGCTTTACTCTTTAATGTCATTATAGCATCACATGTTTTACTTTTAACTCCATAATGATTATGTTATAGACAATTTTATTACCTATTATTTTTCTTTTATAATTCTAAATTTAATAAATATTTATAATAAAAAAATAATATAATTACACATATTGCAATTTAAAAATTCAATGACAAGACAGAGGTGGAGAAACAAAGCATGCATTATTTATGATTTAAACCACATACCTACCAATTTTAATTCATTACATGGAAGAGTTATTTTTAGTACTTGGTCATCAGTATTTCTTGTACATATAAGGTAATAAGTATTATAATGTTATTTTTTTTATTTCAAAAGTGTATCTTTACACACTTAAACAAGTATTCTCATGTAATTATTATTAAAATAAAAAATTATATTTATTAATTTTAGAATTAAATGTCTTTAAAATATAAAACCAACACAATAAACTTGGTTTACCATGTAATACTTATATTAATGATTGAATTGATGTATGTAGAGACCATAGCGTTTGGTGCTCTGTTCACTCTGATTACCCTGCTAGGGGTAAAGCGTGAACTTAAGTTAAGTTACTTATATTAATAATAACCATTATAAAGTTTTCTTATCAAAGAAAGCTATATATAAAAAAATAAGCTAGATAAAATGTATATTTTAGTCATTTCCAATGGATGCAGCAAACAAAAATTGAATATAGAAGATAGTTATTATTAAGAAACCTACCTAATAACTAAATTAATGCCTCATGAACTTGCCAAATAGTGGTAAATGGAAGGGTCTTAATATATGTGTGTGTGTGTGTGCAATCTGGAACACTAGGTTCCCAGAGTCCCTCTAGCTACCCTGCTATATGTGGGATAAAGCAAAAAAATTACAGTATAGAAAGTATACTATTATTTTATACCACTTTCTTTAAAATGAAGGTTTTTGGCATTGAAATTTTCAAATGGGTGCCAACTTTTGAAAATTTTATTTAGAGTTAAGCATTTGGCACTACAGTGTTGGCAATCAAATACCATTTAAGAGTTTTTCTTGTTTTTAAACAAAACTGTTTAGTAATGATGTTTTCTTCAAATAGTAGTTTAATAAAAAATCTAAATTAAATCAGCTTCATGCTGTATTCCACACAGCAGGGTAGGCAGAATCAATTCTTTATTTCCACACTTTGTGCCCCTGCGCCATGACTGGCCCCTAGCAGCTTAATGTTTATTAAAATTAATTATTACATGTTGTATATAAATAACATCCAATCGTTGCCAAGGGGCATAAGCGTTTGACTATAAATGTGACAGGTTCGATTCCTTCCTTCCTTGCTCTGGTAACGAGCATCTGGTAACAAAGAGCGGCATTGAACCAATCTAAAAAAAGTTCCACCAATCAATGGCAAGCAACGCAATGCCTAAAGAATAAGACGGAAAATGGAGGACTGAAGTAGAAGTGTTAATGAGAATGGAGTGTCTTAGCTAGTTGCGGAAAAAAGTTAAAGTTAACAAAAGATAATAATAATTGAACATAAATCTATGATTTTTCTTAAACAATCAATTAAATTTATTTTTCTTAAACAAGCTCCAATAATAAAATATTTTCCTCATACTCTTTCATTGTGACCTTGAATTCTATATGAGGAAATGATTATATTTTAAATAAACTCAATTCTTGTGGTTAAGCATACATTAATTCCCAATATGGATAGAAAATCGAAAACCATGAATGACTAATTCATAAGATATGAATAACTAGCTTTCTGCTCGCGGCGTTGTTTTTTTTTCATTAAAGAGGACCATACAGTTTCCAAACACATTATAATCAATGAAAGAGAAGATCCCACTTTTGATTGAAGGACTTTATTTTTTTTTAACTAAAGTAAAAAAACACATCTCCAGAATCTTGTGGAGTAGGAGGAGCAGGAGTCTGTTTCCCTCTTTCACTTTTCTCCCAGCCATTGCGCGACCTGAACGCCGTACTATGTTCAGAGCTAAGAAATGAAAATAATCGCCCCTCTACTTAAGAATCGAACGAACCCACAAGTTTACAATCAGACACAGACACAACGGCCAATCAATCAATTCTATCAGCTTCGCGCTGTATCCCGCACACAGCAGGGTAGACAGGGGGAACCTAAGGTTAAGACACTCCATTCCTCGTTTTCCGCCAAATTCTAAAGGCATTGCCTGTTGGTTGGCGGAACTCAATGCCGCACTTTACCTCGATACCAGAGCGAAGAAATAAAAATATAAATTTTTCATTTCCTCAAGTGGACATCGAACGCACAACCAGTCGCTTTTACAGTCACATATTTGTGTTCCTGTGCCATGACTGGCCTTTTTAATCCTCGGCAAATTACTTAAGAGTCTTACTGAAGTCCGTTCGTAAGTACTAAGCGCGGTTTCCACTGTAATTGAAAAATGAACGTGTAATGCCTATGCTGAACTCCTTTAAAAAAATAATAATCCTTTCCTCCTATTAAATACTAATAATTTTTAACAAAAAAAAAACCAACGACTTCAACCGGATCCCATAATTAACGCTTGAGGTGTATTCTTTTCAAAAGAAGAATTTCTTTAAAAAAAGAATTATCGGAATCGGTTAGTGCGATATTGAGTTATTCGTCCATTTGTCGCTCACATACTTAACGCAAAGAAGACTTAAGACATATGTGATTTTATTATGGATAACATTGACAATGTTGAAATGTAAACTAAATTAAAATGGGTCCACACGGGAAGCACCAGCTTTCAAATAAAAAACCGGACAAGCGCGAGTCGGGCTCGCCCACCGAGGGTTCCTTACAAAAATTGGAGGTCTCGAGCTTTTTCTGAAATTCAGGCTTAACTTCAGAGCCCTTTCATCTCATACCTCACTTGAACTAGCAGTTTTAATACCAAATTTTGCCCCCCTTTTTAGGCTATTATTTTTTAGGATTTAAACATAAATGTATAGTTTTCAAATTCTTTCCTGAACCAGTACTACCTGTCGATGCTAGCTACCAAATTTCATAATTCTCGGTTTACCGGAAGTACCCTATTAATTTTGATTTCTTTTATAGTCAACACTATTTAGCAAAAAACGCGTATGTCAACATATACGCGTTTTTTGCTATGTAAAATATCCATATCTTTTTTTTAAGTAAACGTAGAATATTTTTTTTTTCAGGAAATCATGGGGCCGTAGATTTATGTATATGGTTTGAATTTCCTCTATATTTGCAAGCATTCCTATATCTCAATAAAGGCTCTTGACAGACAGACAACCAGACAGTCAGACGGACAACAAAGTAATATATATTTTTTTCCTTAAAATGTAGGGAAGCCTAAAAAGAATCATCAAAATCGGTTCACACAGTCACACATTTTGATGTAACAAACATAAAATAAATACAGTTGAATTGATAACTTCCTTCTTTTACAGAAGTCGTAATATTTTATTAACAGACTTCTGTAAAAGGAAAAAGGCTTACATTTCCACCAACAGTTAATTTTGCATTTTGTAATTACTTCCCTCCGCTCCCTTCAGCTGAGCTTAAGGACTACGTTAAATTCACAAAAGTAAATTGTAAACAAAAAATATATGAAATTATAACTATAACTAACTTCACGCTTTATCCCTAGCGGGGTAGTCAGTGAGAACGGGGCGCCAAACGCTACGGTCTCTAAATAACTCTTTCGCCTCGTCCACTGTCATCAACCTCTTCATACAAGCCCTCCGGAGGGTCCTCATGCTTTTTACGTGACCTTCCTCCAGTATCTTTGATATTGTGTTTTTGGAGGTCAACCGAGCTCTCCCCTTACCTCTATTATCGCTCACTTTTCCGTCATAATTTTTTTTGTGCCATTGTTTCATCACTCATTCTTTCGACGTGCCCAAACCAGCTTTGCACGTTCTTCTTCATTCTCACCGTGACATCCTCGCTAGTACCTGCCATTCTGTGTATCTCTTCATATGCGGATTCGATCAGCAAAGCTGACCTCCACATATCCTACGAAGAGATCGCATCTCCACAGCATTCATCTTTCTTCCATTCTTCAAATGAAATTATTATTATAATATTAAAAATAAATTTAAATAAAGTATTTTTTTTTATAATAGCAGGTGATAGCAATGATGCTAGTGCGCTTGAACATGCGCTTGGCACTAGCAGCGCTGTGCGGAGGCGTACTTCTTGTGACGTTCTATTTGGGCAGGTGTGGAGATCTGGTGAATAGGCCGAGTTAGTATGCAGATTGATATGTATATATTTTAGTTTTTTTTTGTTTTTATTATATAGGATATTTTTTTTTATTAATTGTCATAATGTTTCAATATTTTTTAAGTGTTGTTCTATACTGAACTAAACTAAATAAAAATACTTTTTTTTAGAAAATGTATAAAAATATTTTCTACGTTCAAATTTTATATAGTCTTTATTGCACAAAACAAAACATATAGAAATATAAATTGAAAAATACGTTTTCTAAAAAAAAATATTTATCTGTAATATAGCTTTTAACTTAATTTCACCAAAGTTAGTTGTTGTATTACCTCCAAAAATCAAATTAACGTTTACACAATTTTCTCGAAAACCAAAGAAAGTGTCGAGATGATCCTTTTTGATTTAAATAAGATATATTCCAACTCATAATAATAATTCCAACATGTATAATATAGATAGAACTATTATTTAGATATTTGAAGTCGTTTAAATTTTTTGAGATTAACTGTATTATTCTAAGGTATTTTCTGTTATCAAACACTCTTTGTATTACTCACATTCTCTTTATGAGAAGTTTCTCGAGTAATTTTTACGCATACCTTTTTTTATCCACAGTAGGTTCAATACCATCCAACGAGTTAGTAGAACGTATTAGCGATGAAATCGAATGCTCTATAAATGGGGAATACTCGGTATCGTGTCGACGCGACCGCGACCAGGTGTTCGTGCCTTTCTCGTTCATACATAAATATTTTGAGGTAAGCCATATTTGCTTTTTTTATATAGGCCATGGTGCCGCAGGGTCACAAGCGTGTGACTGTAACGCGATGATTGTGGGTTCGATCCACATTCGATTGTGGGTGGGTCCCATTCATGGGAATGAATTATTATTTATTTACCTACGTAAGCAAAAAGCGGATCACGCGATGCCTCGAAGATTCGCTGGAAAGTGATGAACGAAGTGTCTCACCACTAGGTTCCCTTTGCCTAGCCTTCTATATGGATACAGCGTGAAACTAAAAAAAAAAAAACAAATTTTACTTATGCTTTTGTTTGATGTAGTCAAATAGTATTTGATAGTAAACGCGGTGATATTGACCGCGATTCTGCCTCGAGTGATTATATTTAAATTAGTTTAATATCCGCGCTCTGATAACACAAAGCACGTTCACAACACGTTCACAAGCACGTGATGTTAAAATAAATATGAAGCTACTGAGTATGACATAATATAGTTAGTTTCTAGAAAGAAAGAAAAAAATCTTATAAAATAAAAAAAAAACTATTTCTAGATTTACGGCAAAATATCGTCAGTAGGTGGCGTAGACAAATTCGAATGGTCGCACAGTTACAGCAAAGTGTATCACCCTAGAAAGAAATATGATCCTCGCGGTACATTCACTACCTTCGAGAATTACAACGTTGAAGTGCGGGATAGGGTGAAATGCATCAGCGGAATTGAAGGGGTTCCCGTGTCCACACAATGGGAACCCAAGGGGTTCTTCTATCCTACTCAAATAGCCCAATTCGGGTTAGCCCATTATAGCAAAAATATAACGGAACCTGAGCCCAGGGTTAAAGTGATAGATGATAGCGAGAAAGTTCTGGAAAATTGGGTTGTAAGTAATGATGCAGTGATGGCCAGGGAGTTTGATACGGAATTAAAAGCTAAAGTAATTAAATTTTCAACATCTGGGCACATCACTAGTCAGGTGTGGTTGAGAGTGAATTTGACTCAGGATTTTGTACTAAGCATGGATCTAAAATTGAACCCCAATTCTTCGATAACAGTGGTGCTACAAAATAAAGATAAGAAAGAGACGGTGTATTTGCATTATGTTACGAGTTTACAGCTTATTCATGCGCAGGTTAGTTTTTCTTATTGTTATTATTATTATTAAATGTTTAAAATTTGAACAGAGTGACTTAACGTTCCCTCTGCCTACCCCGCTACCCTAGGAAGAGCATGGAGTTGTTATTAATTAAAAAATATATAATTTAAGTAACTTTTTGTATTTAAACGATTTAAAATATAAATATTATGTTTTCGGTTTGGTAATTTCGATTTTTACGAAATATTTGCTTTAAATTTCCAACTATTAGTAATTCGTTTTTAAAATAAAACCATTTATATATCTTGCAATAAATTTGTTTTCCTCATCATTTATTATTTTTCCTATTTCATAGGATGACCACACGTATTACGGTATAGGAGTAGATTCAAAATGGCGGAAGATAACACGAGACCTAATAATAGATATGCAAAAGGGCTGGGCTTTACAGGACAAACCCAAACGAAAATCACCAAGAAATAAATTTAAGGTGAGAAAAAGTTAATATTTTTTATTTATTATTGCCAATGAAATATTTCTAAAGATGCTCGATGTTGAGTTACGCCACTCAACACGCAATGTTTCGAAAATTTGGTGGAAAGTGGAGAACACTCCGTCTTGACACTATGTTCCTTCTCCCACCCTGCTATATATGGGATACAACGTGAAGCTATGAAAACAAATGATTCTAATGTGATACCCAAACACAATAGATCACTATATATAATAGGTATCGGTTAATATAAATAATATGAATGTTTATAATATTGGAATATTTTTTGAGGCAATATTTAACGTGATTGTACATTGCGTGCGATGGTCGTAACCTCTTATGAGAGGTTAAAAACTAGTAATGTAAAAACCTGTTTTTATCTTATTGTATCTCTATCTATTCCTTCTCTGGTCAGTTAATTTGAATATGAATAGTCAGTCAGTCAATCCAGATCCGGTTGTATATCTAACATAACGGATTTCTTCTCACTTATACTCCTCAGTTCTACAACACGCTTGCCCTAATTACTTTGGGGACAATTATAATATAACAAAAGAACTGACATGTTTGCTATCCTTGTCTATGATCTTGTACTCTATATATGGTTGTCATATTCGTGCTTATGAAATACGTGCGACTTCGCGAGACTTAAGCTGAGCTTTGCATTTTTATAAGTGACCACTAAAATTAGAGCCAGAAAAAAAAACTTTTTAAAATAAAGTTTATTATTAGACATCAATAAAAAAATATATCAGTTCTTTTACACCGGATATTGTATCCTCATAATTTTCACTATTATACTCATAATTTTGACTTAATAGTGAATCGTTCCGTTATATTATCAAATGATGTATCCACGATTAATTTTTCTTTACTTATCAGTCACATACATTTCTTCACTCTTGTACAGAGATAGTGCCAACTTTACCTTTTATTTTTAAATAAATTAAACACAAGAATAAAATATAACTAAATTTATGTCGCTGCTAATAATACAAGAGGTTTATACGGGTTGACAAAAAGCAGGATTAGCCAGTCGTCACACCTACACTATATACGAAACACTCACACAAATGCAAATATCAGCTTAAGCCTCGCAGTAGTACTTTCATTTGATATTGTATACATGTATTCATAAGTTTACTATATTTCTTATCCTCGCCCGGACAGATATCCAGTATAGTGTTATCCGGGTCCGGCTGTATATCCAACATAGTGATATCCTCACACTCTCACACGGCTCATTTCTACGCGGCGGCTCGGTGGCTGGCCACCAATCAGAGGGCGCGAGGCGGATGGCCGGTGCTTGCAAGGCGTAGAGTGGCACCTGGTGTACCGGATTTAAAGCCTGGGTGGTAAGTTTTGTACTATATCATTATAATATAAGTTATCTATACTTATAATAAGATACGATCGATATAAAAATATAATAAAATCGTAAGGGATCGTACAAAAAATATTTTATGTATGAAAAAATGTTCTGGTGGCATTTATTAACAAACAATAGAAGCAAAAGGAAAGGATTTTTAAGATTTTTGTCTGTTTGTGCGCTTGTTCACTCTAATAATCTCAGTAATGGCTTAACCGATTTAATTGCAGTTTTCACTATTTCATTTTGGAAAACTTTTCTTAATATCATATCTTGTGTCTGTTTCATTTCAACCGATTTATAAATAAAAAAGTTATACTATTTTAAATAATGTTGTTCGATAAAATTGCTATAAATAAATATTTTATTGAATTGGCCGAAACTTTACTTTTACAATATACTGATAAATATTGTTTTTAAAATATTTTTATTATAAGAACATGAAAGTAATGCAGATTAGTAAATTAATAATTATGTAGTTCAAACATGTGAAGCCACAAGCGAGTCGCTAGTTTTATTGAATAAGTTGTTTGCTTTGAACTTACTTTTGTTGTACCAAATACAAATTTGTTTATTGCCTTTGCACTATTCTCTTAGAATATGTTTGGGGTAAGGTTTCCATATCCCTGCTCTAGTGAGACAAAACGCGGCGTTGATATCTGCCATTTGGAATGTTTCGAAATTAGACTACAAGTGTAAATAGAAAAATACTATGATACAGTACCTCCTTTTTTTACTTAATGACATATAACACAGCAGTTTACCAAATCTGTAAAAATCTATGAGTAATTAATTGTAAATATCAATGCTTACTCAAGAATAATTTAAAGCTTATAAGCTTAAAGCTAGTGTTTAATCCAAAGCTTTTAAAGGTTAGTAGTTAATTTTATTAATAGAAACAAAAACCATGTGTCTTTTGTTTACTTTCGTGTAATTTTCGTATCTAAACAGTTATTTCTTAAGATTGAAAATGAAAACCAAAACTCAACTCAACTGTAGGTAATAAATCTTAAAGGAATCTACTACAATATTGACGCTAATGGGTACTTTAGTTAATTGATGCTATCAAAGTGTGTTAAGTGTGTCTATTTTAGTTACATAGTTATTCGGGAACTATCTATACTTCTATACTAATATTATAAGGCTAAAAAGTTTGTTTGGTTGAACGCACTAATCTCGGGAACTCCGAATTGAAGAATATTTTTTGTGTTATATAGTCCAAGTCAAGTAACGCTACACTGTATTACATCATACCATTTATTTCGATGTGAACAGGTACAGGCTGTAACAGTATATACCTTGAGTATAAATAAGTAAAAAAATAAATAAATAAATAAAATAAAATATGCATGGCAATGCACATAAATAACATAGTTAATTATGAATAATACAAACTATATATTTTGAATAAAATATTAATCGAGACGAGTTCGTGTATTGTCG
>DWQW01012099.1:0-11040 GCA_018249695.1 Heliconius erato demophoon | reverse complement strand
AAAGAGAATCTCTGGAATAATATATTGTATTAGAATTTAAGATAGACATTGTACAAGCTTAGCAGTATTTAACTCTGGAAGAAATATAAGTTCTGTAAAAGCCTCGAGGTGTTTGATTTCTTTACATTCTTATCTGCATGACTGGATTGGAACTTGACAAGTACTATAATTCTTTCATATAAATATTTTTAACTAACTGAGATCGGACCGAGAGCGACCGTGACTGGAATTATAGTGTGAATCCTCCCTTAAGAATAAAACAGTCATTTTATTTCTTAAAAGTAAGTTATATTTAAAATCCAAATTTAAAGCGAAACGATACGATATTTAGGTAATTTCTTATAAAATGCATTGTAAATTTATTTTCCAAAATATAACCATTGTGTTCTTTAAATACAACAAAAACGTGAAATTAGAAACAAGTAGTATTATATCACAACCAAATAGTCTTTACGTAATTAATACGTATGAGAAGTACTTGAAGGTGTCAAAATAAAATACCTTACACACGTTTACACTTTAATTGCAGCAACAACATCCATTAAAGTTAATAAAAAGTAAAAAAAGCAATTTAATGGCAGAACTGGCAATTACGTTCCCGTCAACGAAATTTTCAAACTTTCTACTAGGATTAAGTTCATACGTAATACCTATTATAAGCCAGAACAAAGGTCTCGTGAAAGCAAATCTGTTTTATTGTATGCACCGATATCGTTCATAGCTGATCTCTTCATCAGAAGTCTATTCAGGCGTGATATTAATGATCTACCATTTGTCAATATCTCACAGTATAGGCTGGATCAATTTTAATGAAACTCGCGTTATTAATGATTGGATATAAGCGGAAGTAATTGTCATAATATATTATTCGAATTTAATACTAATTGGACTGATAAATATAATGTGATAATGTGTTTTGAGCAATAAAGTATTATATACAGTACTGTAGTATAAGTATACCAATATAAAAAAATAGTCCCGTATGGAGCAGCAGCATCAACCGTGCGACTGTAAACGCAAAGGTTGTAGGTTCGATTCCAACATGGAGGAATGAAATATTTTCATTCCGTCGATCTGATAACGGGGCAAAGTACTACGTAATTCCGTTACTCAACACGCAATGCCTCAAGAAATTTAGTGAAAAACGGAGTGTTTTGGCACTAGGTTCCCAGGTTCCTACTGCCTACATTGCTTCATTCAATATGTGTATTCTTTATATCCCACTGTGCCACCACGACTTTAATTTTACTTCAAATATTTTCCACAATCAAATATCTATAACCACACAACGGTAAACAACCAAAACTTGGCCAATTAAACACAAAATTATCTAACACTAGCTCTCATCAGCACATCTTGTAAGGCTACATCTCGCTTCCTTCCGACTCGAACAATATGTGGCATTGGGATCGGCATTGGCATTATCTATACAGTTCCTCCCATTCATCGCTTTGTTTATCTTCTATGTAACAATGGTTAGTGTTGTCGGAGAAAGTATCGATAAGTGTTTCGTTCACACAGTAGAATCGATTTCTATGATATTTACGCACAATGTGCTTATGTTTAATCGATAATAAACGTGTTAAGCCATCACGTATTTCGTTTAGCAAACAAATTATATTTACAAACACACAATTAAATAGTTACTCATAATAACAAAAACAAATCGATTTTTTGTATTGAACCACGTCCCTAAGTGATGTAATTCTTTATAACTATTTACAATAAAAAGATTGTTAAGTTAAGTTCTTTGTAATTATAACATAGTTTTTGTATCGGCGCCCATCAGAAATCTTATAAAAAGTATTAAAAATAAATGGATATTGTTAAATGGATAACTAAGAAATAATTTGATCTTTTTGTTGGTTACGCAGCAAGAGTGAAACTTTCACAGTTGATTTACTATGATACGAAATGTTTGCGAGTTGTTACCGCATACGCTGATCGAGATAGCTTTGTGTCTCTCGTCCGCCACGAATATCGTGAATATTTCTAGATTCTGCATTATCTGTTTTTTATAGTTTTGATAATATTACATAACCTAAAATTTTTGTAAGCTTAGTTTAGCTTCAAACATTATCAGAAGTAGAAGAACAGTCAGAGGGAACCTAGTATCAAGACATTCCACTTTGCGGCTAAATTTAAGACTTTGTGTCAATTCAAAGAATTAAATCCCGCGCTTTGGTTCCCAGAACGGGTAAGTGAATACGATTTATTCACCCTCGTGGGAACCAAACCCATAACTATCGCGTTCACGTTAGCACTGTCAAGACGCCATGGTATTCATATAGCTAATGAACAAGTCACAAATCTACAATCACTATTTTGACTAAAATAAAGCCAAATAACTTAAAACTCCCAAAACAATAGTGTCAATTAAATGTTGAAATTGTAGCCGCCAACCCAACTTAACATATTCAACTCTGATATTTACAAAAGCAATTTCATTATTATAATACAAAACTCTATTAAAATTAAGTTACAATTACGAATCACGGGCTCTATCATTATTTTCATATTAAACAACGAAACGCTAGTTTATAATAGTATAATATAACGGTGACGGAGTGTATTGTGTTACGTCAGTAAGACCTGTTTACGAGTGGATGGCCTATATAAAGGCTAGCCTGGGGGCTAGCGGGACTTGCCCTTGCGTTGGAATAACATATTTATTTATAAAACGAGGTTTTATAACGCCATCATAGGGATGTGCCTGACAAAATACGTTGATTGTGAATTTGAGTTCCATTTCTTAAATTGTGTTCTTTAAGTTCATATTTCGTTCTACAGGAGAGGCAGATAAAGCCTAATGCCAAGACACTCTGTTGGGGTGATCCTCTGAAAACAGAACCAAAATATCTCATTCTATATTTACTAAATCAATTAAAATTTACTGTTAAATCTAATTGTTAAATCTTTTAGCATAAACACGCAACAACATCAATTAAGATAAAAAAAATCTGCGAAATTTATCATTAATCTTCCTTATTCAAACCTAAAAAAAAACACAAACATACAGTAACTAATACCTACCTAGCTAGCGAAACTTACGTAATAGACGCTTTCGCTATCGCGGTGCGTCCCGTTAAGTTGAGACGGCCAGTCATTACAGGACTAGCGGAACGGGTCTTCTTACTTTATTTTTATACGGTGGAGGCGTGCAATTACTGCGCCACGTGGTGCTATGTTGTAGTTTTATCGTTATACGTAGAATTTATACTGTAGAACGGGATTCGAGATATAAATGCACCCGTACATATTTTGCTATTTTTGTAGTGATAATGGTGGTTTCTTTTCTTTTTATTTAATTATAATGGATTCCTTTTAAATTATAAAGAGATAGTAGGTAAGTTTAAGGCTACAGCTATGCGCGAGTAGCAGGATACACTAAACAAATTAGCAGGATAGGCAGAGCGGACCTTATATTATAAGACACTCTGTTCCACATTCAATTTTCGGGACATTACGTGTTGAATGTTTTATGATTTATCTTTATTCCAGAACGAGGAAACTAAAATAAGTCATTAACTCAAGTAATAATAGAACTCACGTTTACAGTCAGATGTTGTGTCACTGCGCTACGAAGACCTCAAATTATATGATCATTTCAATGCAGCTCATACAAGATATGAACTCACAACCACTACGTTCAGTAATACATTACTTAACTGCGACATCAGTTAGTATAATTGTAACGCCAATATTAATGAATACAACATAATTTACGGTAAATAAAAATAAATAAATATCATCAAGAACGTTAGAAGTTTCTGCGTAAAATATTACGACACTGTTGAAAATCGAGTAAAAACAGACTAACACATTCTTCTCAACTACTTTCCAAGTCAAATGACAACGTGTTCGAGATCCTAATAACTACCTATTATATGAGGATACGTTGCTTTTTTTACGATTTTACAACTTATACAATATGAAATAAGGAATAATCTCTGTTAGATACATGAATAGTTATATTTTAGAAAGATTGGTTTCGTCCTATTTTTTAAAGAATGCAAGAAAAATATTTTCGCAATGTTCTAAGAACGAAAAGAATTGTTGGCTTTAGTGGTTAAGTAATAATAGTCCGTTAGTTAGGTTCACGGTCATTTTACATGTTTAATGTTTAAGCTTTAAACTATTTCTTAATTTAGTAATTGGCGAATGGATTTGGTTGCTTCGCTGTGAGGTGTACGTTCGATTTCTAGCAAAAGTAAATAATATTTTTTGGTAATTAACAATGTTTTATATCCAGTTTTATGTTTGAACAATGACTTTGAGTGATCTTTTTTACTATATATTATACTCTATATGTAGTTTCAATATTTCTTGAATTTTAATAATTATTTTATATTTCAGAGCAATGTAGAATTAATGTTAAAAATGTCCTATAAAAAGTCCGGCAGTACTCAAAATGCTATATTTGATCAAACTACCTAAGCTTTATAAATGACACCCACAATCAATTCTTGTATACAATTTGCATTAAATTTATTTGCTATTTGCAATATAATCCTTATAAATAGATAGTCAAAGTCAACCTCTCTAAATTGACGGACGAAGAACCGACTGGCTTATCATTAGGTTCTCGGTTCCTATTTCATTGAATGTAGAAAAATATAAATAAAAAAAGACGAAACAATAGATAAAAAGTAGTTAGTTAGTTCAACAAAAATATCTGCTGGGAACCCATTTTAATTTCAAAAAGGAATTAATGGAGAAAAAGATGCAAATTCTGTATTTTTTTGTTGGCTTTACGGTGTAACCTGCATATAACAGGGTAAACAAAGGGAACCTAGTATCAAGACATTCAGACATTAAAATAAGATTTTTAATAAAGGTGCATATAACGTAATGCTTGCACCCTGTTACTGAGCGAGAAGCGCACTGTTACGTAAATCAAAGGTCGACCGAGTGTGGGAGGAGACCTCGATACCTCGCCGTTCATTTTTCATTATAATTTAAATATACTTGTAAATTATATAAACGTACATATGTATAAGTTATATATGCCCAGATTGGGGTATTATAAAGTGGGTTTTTTATTATCATTCCATTCCTAAAGGGTGCTAATTTATTTTTATCTGACCTTCATATTGATAGACTGACAGTTGGTTTTAGTTGGAATATATATTTATATTTTTAGTTCTATCTTGAATTGAAATCAATATATTATCCATATATTGATGTCATATTACATATAAATTACTTAAGGAAATGTTTATAGTTAAATTATTCAATTTCCTCATTCTAGTTGGACTATTTGTGGCGTTCAGTGTTGCAACTCAATATGTGATATCTTCTAATTTTTATGGAAAGGTCCTCTTTGTCCAAAGTATTTTTAATGTTTTTTTTACAAAGTATACATTTAGATTGCCCTTGTTAATAATGTTTAAAGTAAAGTTAGTACTAAATTCTTTTACAAGAATAAGTTAATCCTAAATTAGATAAAAATATCATCTGTAACGTCGTCGGCAAGTCTAACAAAAGTCCACACAAGCCGATAAGGTTAGCACGTGCGAAACGTTACACATCAAAAGCATCTGACCGAAACCTCTTTATCACGATCACATCTTTAGACAGAGTAGAAAAAGAAAATCTATTCAGGCACGTTGGTATATAGATCACACGCATTTTTTTGTTATATATTTCATATGTTAATATTCCTTCGAAGAGCGTAGAATTTACAACTTTGGGAACAAACAAATATATATTTTTCTTTTTACACTATATCCCGACTTTGTTAAGATACTCCATTCCTTATTTTCATTTTAATTTGCGTATTATGTAGAGTGGCAGAACTTAACCTCGCGCTTTGTCTTCTTCACAGAGCGAATAAAAGAAAATAATTTACTTTTCTAAGGGGAATCGAATCCAAAATCGTCTCGTTTATAGTCAGACGTTTCGCCAAGATGGCCTTTTGAGAATGTAAGTATTCTAGTAAGTGGTATCAAATCTACAGCCCTCGTATACAATCAAATACGTATGAATTGAGCTACAATACACTATTTTTATTTAAATATTCCTATCAATACCAATAACTACATGATCAATGATGAATAATGATCCAAATTTTTTGCTCGTACTATAATCGAACCCACGATCTAGCACAAACGGGACAAGAACCTCTATAAAATAAAATCACAAAGCTAACATTAGATTATATTGTCACCCAATACAGTTACATCTACAGTTAAATCTGACAGAAACTGAAACTTCTTAAAAACTATAAAAAAGTTATATTTTGTATTCCGCTAAGCATTTCTTATATGTGTATTTTATCTAGTTAGCAAGGTGAATTGTGATAGAGAGTACAAGGAAATCTAGCCGGGTTATCGGTTGACCAGGGTTCAAGATGAACGTAAGGTTTAAAAGTTAATTGTACGTACGTTTGAAACATTGATCGCTAATCACAATGAAAAAAAAAAACAAGTTTTGTGATAATCTAGCATAAGTAAAAAATGCAGAGGACGTCGTGGCACAGTGAACGTGGACTATAAACGCAACGGTTGTGATTTGATTCTCGCTCGGGGGAATGACATATTTAATAATTTCATTTTCTCGCTCTCGGTACTAAGCAAAGCGCGGCGTCGAGTTCCGCCACTCAATACGCAATGCCTCCAGATACTGTGAAAGTGGGGAACTGTGGTGTCTGTGTCGAGAATGTAGTACCTTAACACTAAGTTCCCAGGTTCCCTTTGCTATACAGGATAGAGCGTGAAGCTAAAAAAAATAATATCTGTAATCATTATTATATACTAAGCGTTCTTTCTTACAAGGATGTGGCGCAGGTACAAATTAACATGCCTATTCACATAATGATATAATGTGATGTCACTAACCGCTATAGTAATCTGCCGTTAGCATCTAGTAACACACACGGTTTGCAAATTTTTCTTCTGATTTAAAATTCTCTACACCTCCCAATCGAGTTAGATTTTCCCATAACATTTTAGTAGGTCATTTTAGTAATTCAATGGAATTTGGCTTGTGGTGTGTTTTGAAGCCATGTATTCATATAAAACTAGGTTTTAGTTGCTCCTTCAACCCAATGGTACGATAAAAATAACTAAAGACCTACGTAAGTATAATATATGACACATTCTAAGTAAATACTAGAAGCAACTCTGAGAATAAGTAATATAGGTTACATCAAAACGATTATTTTTTTAAGTCTCCCTTTGATCACGAGACAAGTGTGGCGTTAAATTCCGCCACATAGCACGCAATGCATTCAAAATTCCGCGGAAAGTGAGAGACGGAAGTGTCCTAAAGGGAACGGACTGTCTTAATACTGGGTTCCCAAGTTCGCTCTGCCTAACCTGCTAGGCGTGAAGCTAAAATAAGATTTTTTAAATTCCAATCAGTAGCTAATAAACCGTTAACAAACTGTTTAGCTTTATAATATGAGTATACATGTAGATTATATGTAGAATTCAAGCCAATGAAACGCAATGAGTAAGTTAAATATATACTGGTTATCGCTTCAATTCGGAAATATAGTTAGGAGGATTTTTATATAAAATCCCCTAATAATTATATACTTTTTATTTATATGTAAAAAACCAAAAAAAAACTTAACAGGATAATAATTTAATATTCATTTCGAGAATTATAAGTTATTATTCATTAAATAGAAAAAACAAAGAAACGTCATTCATTTTTTCTTAGACATGTTTGTCTTTGAGCTTTTGACATTTTACAACTGTAAAATATATAAATAACTAATATGAGCTTTGCAGTTTGATGGGCTATTTTTATTCGTCTAACAAGATTTTTTGTTCTAATTCTATACAAAATGCTATTTAACTTACGACAGTTAAGAAACATTAATATTGATTAATAACATTTAAATTAGAATAAAAAAATTGTAGTAGTTTAAATATATATATTTTTACGTTATAGTTATATTTCGTTTTTATAAGTAAAATCTTAATAGATTTTATTAATAAAATCGAAATATAGAAAACTACAAAACTTTACAAGCCATAACAACAACAATGGATGAACTATTAAGTGGAAATTAAAACTATTTAAATATTTTTTTATAGGTTCTCGCTTTGTCCTATACATATCATAGTAGTGTTAAGAATTTTAAACGTGTGTTATGTGGTGGAACTCAACACCGCACTTTTGTATACCAGAGCATAGAAAGTAATTAATTTCACGACTACCTTAATCCTTCTAGAACTTAACTTTTTTTTCAACTCAATATAAATAAAAACACAAAAAAATACGTTTTAGGTTTTTGTCTTTAAATCTTATATACTAACTGTACATAAAATGGCGTCCTTGTGGCCTGTGTTTGCGAAGCATAGTCCGGTTATAATGTCAAGTACAGGCACAGATTACTAATGAATGTTATAAACACTCTATATGACGTTATATACAAATATAATAATTATTTTTTATCATTCTAAGTAAGCAAAAAATCGTTCTAGAGTCGCAGAAAGCGTAAGGAAGCGGAGCTAAACTCCGCAGTATATTGGATGTCATTTTTTAAACGATTTTTTTTTAAATTAAAACTTTCTCTAGTGCAAATCGAACCCGTAACCAACAGCTATATAGGCAGACATTTCTTAACAGCGCTAATAGTAATTTTATGTGCATTTCTTATATTATATCAGTTATTCATACGACAATAAAGCTTTTAATTTTATCTCAAAGTAGCTTTAACCAAAAGAGGCGTAGTGCAGTATAAAAATGCTAAGAGTGTATGGACGTGAGAAAACATGAATTGTACGCAAGGTTAGATACCTAGGTGCGATTTAGCCCAAGTTAGTGTCTATTGTGAGTTTATATCTCACATAAATATGAGGTAAATGGATTTTTGGACTCCTGGCGCATATTATTAAGAACTAAATATAATATATATACTTAGGTATATTTCAAGCTTAAATTCTTCTTAAAAATAAATAATAATGAGGCCGGTCGTGGCACAGCGGCACGAGGTGTGACTGTAAAACCGACTGGTTGAGGGTTCGATTCCCACTCGAGGAGATGAAATATTTACTTAAATTTATATTTCCATTTCTTCGCTCTGGTGTCGAGGTTAAGCGCGGCGTTGAGTTCTGCCACTCAACACGCAATGCCTCCAGAATTCGGCAGAAAGTGCGGAACGGAAGTGTCTTAACACTAGGTTCCCTCTGCCTACCCTGCTGTGTGCGGGATACAACGTGAAGCTGATTTATTTATTTTTTAATAAACAATAGCAATTAGAGATCGTCGTGGAACAAGCGTTTGATTATAGAAACGACGGTTGTGGGTTCGATTCCCACTCGGGTGAATAGAATATTTAATATTTTATTTTCATTACCTCGCTCTGATACCGAGGTAAAGCACGACATTGAGTACAGCCACTCAACACGCAATGTTTCTTTCTAATTTTCTCATATATGAGAGTAAGCAGAGTTATTATATTCTCTACTTTCCGGCCAGTTTTAAAGATATGCTGTTCGACTGTGCCACGATGGCATCTTTTTCTGTTAGTTCTACAGATTACAACAAAAATGTCATTTCAATACATATTTGTATAATATATATTTACATGACATTTAACTTTTAAGTTAAGGAAACATTTGTTTGAAATACAAATATTATAAAAAAATACGTCGCCATAATTTTGCTTCTTTTACGATTTTATTGATATATTTAATCTGTATAAAAAAAAAAGAAACAATAACATTATATAATTTGCGGAAAGAGAATTCAAATTTATCTACTATAATACTGGTCACAACTTTCACCAAAACTATGTATACTTTAAACGTAAGTCTATTAATTCTGCTAATGTATAACTTGCGTAAGCGCAGAACGATGGCGCGTTGTCTTGAAAGTTAGAAGTTCCTCAAACAGCTTGTATGTTTAACGCCTGTTTAGAATCTATGTTTGTTTATAATAATATGAAATTAATAATTTGGAACATTCAAGAAAGTGTCTAGTATTATGGCACTGCGCTCTCCAATTTCCGCAAAATTGTGATGGCATTTCAGGTTGAATGACGAAACTCAACTCCTCGACACCAGAAATTAAAATGTTATAATATATTTAATGAAAAATGTTGTTGTTCTTTAGTTGTTCTTTAGAAAATAATTTAATGGCAAAAGCAAAAAAAAAAAGCATCAGAAAAAGGCTGTAAAATCCCCATTAAACCTCATTTATTAGGCCCTTTTCGAATTTGAATATAACCTAAAACCTTTCGCTCTAATAAAGTTAAAAAAGCAACCCCAATTATATATATATATATATATATATATATATATATATATATATATATATATATATATATATATATATATATATATATATATATATATATATATATATATATATATATATAATTTCCTCTTGTAGGAATGAAATTAGTAAGTTTATGTCACTGTTTAAGTATATCAAGGATGATGTAGTCATATACTAATTTGTTTAAGTTATTACAATTATATTGCAATTACAATAGACTATTGAATACATTCTATACTCTCGTTGCTTACTAGCGGATGTAGAGATGTATAAACTAACACGTTATTTTCATATTGCGACTATTTCCCGTTTTTATAGTTGTTTAAATAATTATGATAATAATATTGATTTTAATACTGTGAATTGTTATAAATTTCTTAGTTGCTGGTTCAAAATCTAGTGTATTTATTATTATTTTTTTGTCATAGTAAAGCATTGTGAAGATGTGTTTTATATGAGGATAATGTAGGAAAATGAAGTTTTATATTATTAGCGTTCAAGTTCAATGTTTATGGAAACCACAACATTAAATCATTACTTCTATTTTTTATATTAATAAAGTAAAGATCTTCAAACAATAATCAGAATTAAATTAAATTAACTATTAACATTCTTTTGATCTTAACAATACCAGCCAGTAGCCGATTTTTCTTTTATTCCTACAAACTATATAAGGTTAAGAATACAAAATAACTTCATTTATATTTATAAGTGTTAAAAATAGTTTTAAAAGTATAAATCTTTTAAAGACGTCCCAATTGTTAAGTTGATGGCCGATGGACATCGACATCGAGATGTAGAGCA
>DWQW01012098.1:0-11040 GCA_018249695.1 Heliconius erato demophoon | reverse complement strand
AACCAAGCTGACATGGCGCAACCTTGTTTAACACCCGATCGGATGTCAAACCAGGGCGACATGCCAGCTCCTACTCGCACGCAGGCTGAGTGATCTCTGTAAAGAGACTTTACAGCCTGCAGCAAGGCAAAGAAAGAAAAAAAAACAATAAAAACTATATAACATACCAAAAATTGTGTAAATGCGAATAATGTAGATAATGATTCTATCATTATCAAGATTATATTTACGTTTTGTATTTACGTTTCATAGAAATAAAATTTTATCTCTAACATTAAAATCTTTAGGTATTTTCAAAAGTTCCCCCTAAGCACTTCAGTTTATCTGCCTTATGAAGTATCTTAACTGCATTAAACAAGTACCATTACCTCTCCCACACGTGACAAGGTTCTATAAAACAATTTTATACGTGTTTTGGTCGCAATGTAGGTATATTCTAATGTTACGACGGGGATAGTTAATTTATATTTCTTACATATTCTGTTAATAAAAATTTTAGAATATTCTATTTAATTGAGGCCAGTCGTGGCGCAGGGGCACAAAGTGTGACTGTAAAATTGACTGGTTGTGAGTTCGATCCCCACTCGAGGAAGTGAAATATTTATTTACATTTATATTTTCATTTCTTCGCTCTGGTGTCGAAGCAGAAGCAGTGTCTGTATGAAGCAGAATAGGCAGAGGGAGGGGGCTTAGCGTTAAGACACTCTACTTCCCGCTTTCCGTTGGGTGTTTTACGTGTCGAGTTCCGGGACTCAACTGTAATATTATATATGTATATACTAAAACATTAAAATATCTTTCTGTATCATATATAATTTATTATATGACATATCTAAATAATAACAGTCGCTAAGGAACCCCACAAACGCTAATGTATTCCATAAATTTCACTCCCTCACACTAAAATAAGCAACATAAATATAACTATATTGAACAAACATAAAAGTACAAAACAAACTAAACATAAAATAACATATTCTAAAATTGAGGATTGGCCTAGGCGGTAGTGGCACGTGGCTAGATGATAGAGTAAATGTTTCTGGTTGATCTTCATTTACACTAGCGTTACTTCCGTCTCCTACCCTCTCAGAAGCCTCCCCAGCCCTTGTTGTCACACCTGCCACAAGAAAAACTAATAAACTAAAAAAAAAAACATTTTTAAATATTTTTATTGATTTGTAGAGTCAAAAAAATTAAAAATCAATTTAAATTATTTAAAAAATACTCTGTTTTTTAAATATATTTTAGTGTAGAAAATGTACTCTTATAAAGAATGAAAAATGCACACACTATTAAAAAAATTATGTTTGCCAATATCAATAAATTCTTTTCCGAAGGCTCAAGAGTAGAATCTATTATGACCCTTTCATCTAAAATATAAATCGTTAAGATCCTCTTTACATGGAAATTCTAACAACACTTTATACTACTTTTATTTATATTAAAAAAATATTCTATCAATGCTGCTCAGGTTTTTAGTAATATGAGTCTAGAAAACCCACCTGAAGCTATTCTTTTCATTCAAAAACTATTAAAAATACCAACTATTCAGTACCAGTTCCCTGCTATCTAAAATTTTGAAAATGAGGCAGTTTAGTAACTCTAAAAACCAATAACGAATTTTGCGTTAAATTATTTGAAAATATCTACAGATCGAGAGAGATAGAGAGAGATGCTTTCCAATGAACTACGTTACAATTTTGAACACTTGTTATTTATAAAACTTAAGGTATGTAGCTTTTTGCAGCAAGCATTGGAAAATGCCAATTCAAAATTCACCTAATATGGAAAATATTTCTGAATTTCAAATATATTCTATTTAAAATCTCAGTGTCCTGTGGCACTCGACGTTAAATTTTCATGGCAGAGGGAACCTAGACCTAGTGTTATGACATTCCTCACTTTCCGCAAAATTTTCGAGGCATTGTGTCAAACAGTATGAAGTTACTACTTAGTATACTGATTGACGCAATGCACGTTGAGTGGCAGAACTTAACGCCGCGCTTTGCTTTACTATCAGAGCGAGTAAATAAAAATATTCATAAATATTTATTTATTTCCCCAAGTGAGATTGAACCCATAACGGCGGCGACTTTTCTCCTAAAATTAATACTTATATACTTATATGTACGTATATGATACTTATAACTAGCAGGGAGCTGTACGTACATTCTTTAATTAAATTGTTCAACAACTTATACTTCATGACGACATAATAACAGCGGCCAACGACTTAAAACTATTACTTTCATGAGATCTTCAAAGTGAGGAAACGAGAGAATTCTAACAAATCACTTTAAACACATTTAGTAGTAATAAAAATGTCAACTTTAGATTGTTCTAGGCTTCTAAGTGTAATTAAATAGTTTTATACGTATTAGATTAGTTTTACTATTAAGGTCGTCGTGGCGCAGGAGCATAAGCGTTCGACCGAAAACGCGACCGTTGTGGGTTCGATCCTCACTCAGAGGAATGAGTAACGAGGCAAAGCGCGGCGTCGAGTTCCGCCACTCAACACGTAATGTCTTGAAAATTGGGCAGAAAGTGGAAAGGGAGTGTATTAACACTAGGTTGCCTAAAATGGTGTGGTTTCGATTTCTTTTGTTCTTAATTCCATTAATTAAAGAAAAGTGCTGTGAGTTATTAGAATTTTACGTAATACAAATATATTAGTAGGAGAATAAAATAAAAATACATCCTTTAAAAGTATACTTTTTAAATTCTCATTAAAGAAACGACAATCCGAAAACAATAAGCCTCTCTTCTTGTTTAATATTTTTATAATTGCTCACTTCAATTTAAATCTCCAGTAGAAATCGATATTAAAAAAGTACCAGGGGGTACTAATCACTACTTCATACTCTTTAAGTTGGATCGTCGTCGTTACACGTTTCGAATTGCATATAATAAGTAGGCTTACGTTATAAAGAGCAGGTGTAAAATGTATAGATATGTTTTTATTCAAATATCAATTTACTTTTGTTTAGCTTCACGCTGTATCCCGCACGTAGCGGGGTAGGCAGACTCATTAAAACACTTCCGTTCTCCACTTTCTGTGAAATCATAGAGGCATAGCGGATTAAGTGGCAGAGCTCATCGTATCGATTTGCCTCATTAATTTAGCTTCACGCTGTATCCTGCACACAGCAGGGTAGGCTGAGGGAACCTAGTGTTAAGACTCTCCGTTCCCCACTTTCTGCCGGATTCTGGAGGCGTTGCGTGTTGAGTGGCAGAACTCGACGCCGCGCTTAACCTCGACACCAGAGCGAAGAAATGGAAATATAAATTATAATTTATAGATAGATAGAAGATATAATTCATGTAATTGATGTTAATGAATATAATTCAGTTGAAAATTGTAATATGAAATTTTAGCTAAGAACCTAGCTGTAAATGTTTTAGGATAGTGGTAACGTATAAACATAAAGTTCGCCCCAAGAGGCTACTTGTTGACTTCCCTCTTACTTATGTTCTGAGGGGATGACTTTTAACTTAATAATGTATTCTTACTTTACTACAATCCCTTTAAGTACTTTGAAACATTTAAAATAAATTAATTTAATTTGTTTTATATTATTTTTTCATATATTCAATTCATATACAAAAGTGTTCAGTGATCGAAACAAGGCGATTATTTTTTTTCAGCTTCACGCTGTATCCCGCACACAGCAGAGTAGGCAGAGGGAAATATCCGTTCCCCACTTTCCGCCATTTCTGGAGGCATTACGTGTTGAGTGAATGAACTCAACTCTACGCCGCTCTTTCCCCTCGACACCAGAGCGAAGAAATGAAAATATAAATGTAAATAAATATTTCATCTCCTCGAGTGGGGATCGAACCCACAACCAGTCGATTTACAGGCACACTTTGTGCCCCTGCGCCACGACTGACCTCAAATAAATATTTGTTTTTCATATAAAAGTTTTTATCGTAATAATGACCTATATATTTTCAATACACTGACTTCTTCACTGCCCTAGCATTACATTTACAAAATAAGGGAATAGCAGACTTATACTTCACGAATATTCAATTAATATTATTTATGTGTAAAATAATAATTTAGGGCAATTTTTTTTAAACATTTTTAAAGTGTTATTCCACACTTAAGAAATATCGTACCCGCCGAAATTTCCGGATTAAAATCAAACAAACACATATCTTATTGTTAGTTTCATAAAAATCGATTCAGCTGTTCCGAAAAACAGCCCGGACAGGATTCAGGATTTTTGGTATCATGTAAATAACTATATGCATTTGGAAAACTATGATTATTTTAAAATTACAGACAGGTTCCAATATTATTTATATTCTATATCAATTACATTACTTTAATATTATTAACAAAGAACTTGGCCCCTTACTCGAAATAAAGATTTTTTAAGTATGTGTTAACAGCTTTTAATGTAATATTAATTGAAAATAAATCTATTGTCATTTTTTCATATTTCCTATTGATAAAGGAGAAGTTGCTATGCGAAAAATAGAAATATTTACTAGGAAGGTCACCCTATATCGCAGCACATCCCTTTAGATGTCAGGCTGACAGCGACACCGGATATTTCGAAATTGCGATATACTTATCTGACGCGTCCATTATTATCAGCCAATATTTCTGTGCTATACTCGTATATAAGGGCAATTTAAATCTTCCTAAGAGTTTACTACCCTTAGATTATTATGTGGGAAAAAAATATTTCAACCTATACATCTTTTTCGTAGACTTTTTAACTATAGATATTTTAATTTAATTGTATTCTTTCTTTAGGCGTTCTATTAGTTTTGTTTAAAATGATATAATTGATAAATATCTACAGTAACAAAATGTTCCATTTATATTTTTTTAATATATCATTTTAAAAAAGGAACGCTTAGTTAAAATAATGCTCGTTAAAAATAAATCAACGAAAGTCAAAAGTTCTCATGAACCAGTACAGTTGAAATATTGTTCAAAAATAAGCAACAAAGTTGTCACACAAAACGCCACGATTATCACAAATCGTCCGACCTGAAAACCATTCTAAAACTTTTTTAATAAAACCCTAATGGCTTCAACTAAACAAGAGCAGTATAATTTGTATACAATTTACAAAAAAAATATCCGCATTGGCAGATTGTTTATGGGTGTCGTAAAAAATCAATCGTTATTATTATTTAAAAATGCATAATATCTTTTTAAATTGATCATTTTTTAAGAACTATATAGTCTTATTACATCACATATTATTATATTTTATACATAAAGATCTGAGAGAAAAACGAATAATTTTATTACGATACATAAACAAGGGTTTATAACAAAATATAGTTTTATTTAATATTTTATTGGTAAATGAAATATTAAATATTATTGATAATCAAAATTTACAGCTCCATGGAGTTAAGTTAAAATGTTGTGTAGAAATTTTATTTTTGTTTGCTTTATACTTTGCGCTATTACGTATCCTTAATTTTTATCCAGTACTAGCGAACACCATCGCGTTACGGTTCTAAAAAAGTGCGCTACGTTTCTAAAAAAATATATAATTCCTTACAGAACCCATAACCATCACGTCTACAGTCAGTCGTCGTCCTGCTTCCACAGTATTTCCTTTTTCTTTTCTTTTAGTAACGTTTTCTTTTCCAAGCTATTTTTGCAAAAATAGCAGATAATTTATATATTGAAAAGTATGTTAGTCTAATCTAAAGTCTCAATACTTATTTACCATATTGATGATATTACATATTAGATGGCAGAACTGTACTCAGATCGATGAAAATAAAACATTTTACCTACTTCCCTCTGAATAATATCTGTCAACAAAGCTCCACTCCACTTCGTCAAACGGAGTTGGTACATGTAGGTATAGCTTTAGAGGCGATTGAGAGTTTCAAATTATATTTAGTTTCGTAACTTCATGTCTCAAGAAAACTTTTGAGTTCTGCCACTCAACACGCAATGCCTCCAGAATTCGGCAGAAAGTGAGGAACGGAGTGTCTTAACACTAGATTCCCTCAGCCTGTGTGCGGGATACAGCTTTAAAAAAACTTTATAGATCAATGTTTTACGTGTAAAACGAACGTGTGTGCCATTATTATTATACAAGAGGGTGCGCGCGGCTTCGCCCGCTTATTAGGAGTAAATTCTAAAAAAACCACGAAACACATGTTCAATAAAATATTTTTAACAGTCTGAATTTATTTTTTTATAAAAATCGGTGGCAATGTAAAGATTTTTCCATATAAACTTTCAACTTCTTTTTTGAACCCTTAGGGGATTAATTCTTAAAAACCATGAAACATGTGTTCTATTAAATATTTTTAAGAGTCTGAATTTCAAATTTTATAAAAATCGGTACACATAAAATTTTTTTTCATACTAACTTTCAACCCCTATTTCATCCCTTTAGGGTTAAAATTTTCCAAATTCCCTTCTTAGTGGATGTCCAGAATATAAAAATAAACATCTGCCCAAATTTCACGTTTCTACGCACAGCGGTTACGGCTCTGCGTGCGTCTTACCTCAGTCAGTCAGCACAAGTCCTTTTATATATATAGATTAGCACGTTTTATTTTTTTAATTGGACAGTTAAAGTACAGTAAAAGAATTCATCAAGCAGATATTCTATCGTTATATAATTTTTCTATTAAGAAAAAATCCTGTGTGTCTTAATGACATACTTTTTTATTGTTCAAACGTATGATACTAGATTGATCAAATATAAATAACGAGCACCTGATATTATAAAAATATATAACTAAACTTGACAAGTTGCTGGATAAATAAAAGTCAAATCCAGATATTTATACTTTTTAAGCCTTAAACAATAAAAAGCTACCTTTTATTATGATAAACAGGTTAAAACATTTCCAGAAACACATTTAACCTCCGGAGGCATTGCGTCATTTATATAAAACATAAAATGAAAAAAAAATCTGACACCGCCAAGTTGCCCAGTTTGGCCAAACAGTCACTGTGGTTCGATACAGTACCAAGAAATGTTAAAGTTAGAAAAGTTAGCTAATCAACTGACTGTTATTTATTTAACTACTACTTTATAATTAGTTTAAAATGTTAATAAAAACATGTAAATACAGTTCTAGTAAGATTTTTTTTCTTTTCATCTTCATGCTGTATCCCGCACACAGCAGGGTAGGCAGAGGGAATCTAGTGTTAAGATACTCCGTTCCCCACTTTCTGCCGAATTCTGGAGGCATTGCGTATTGAGTGGCAGAACTCAACGCCGCGCATAGCCTCGACACCAGAGCGAAGAAATGGAAATATAAATTTAAGTTAATATTTCATCTCCTCGAGTAGGGATCGAACCCACAACCAGTCGGTTTTACAGTCACACTTCGTGCCGCTGCGCCACGACTGGCCTCTCTAGTAAGATATTTTAATAAAACCTTATTTTAGAATACTGTATAATGTCTTCTTTATATATGATTCAAAATAGTGTTGGAATAGGGAAAAGATATCAGGTCTTGTATAAATGGCGGTCTTATATATTTTAATGCGTATTTTATTAATTTAGAATTCATAGATTTCATAAATTTTTAAGACTATATTTTCTCCCAGGTCTAAGGAGGTTGATTCAACTTTCTACAATTTCAAAGTACACAGCATACTGAAGAATATTAAATATACTCTCTACTGAAAATGCAAATGCTTTTAAAACTACTTTTAAATTGAATAGTAGCTTGTTTAGCTGCTTGTAGACTATTTGAATCTCAATATAATAGTATAACTGTAGCACAAAATAATAAAAGTCAAATCTGACATTTTCGCAGCGCCGTGTGTTGTAGGTTCATTTTTCACTCAAAGAGATGGTTATTATACTTTTCTACTGAGACGAAGCTATAACGTCACGTCGTAGATGTTTAAAATATAAAATAACGGTCATTAGATGTTTTCTGTAGATAATAGAAATATGATCGAAAGCTTCATACGTTTTCTAACAAACATTAATATAATATACTGACCAAATATTAGCGAATGAGAGCGATTGTTATATGTCCCATTAAACCGGGCTCGTTTTTCAATTTTCTTGTTCAATACCTTTCGACATCTGAGGGCACGTTTCACAAAATAAAAAAACACAGATGATATTCTTTATTGTACTAAAATATATATAAGAAAACAATAATGAAACATTTAATTCACGAAGGTGGACTTATCTCTATAAGAGATCTTTTCCAGCCAACCAGCGGAAGTGGATGAGTGACAAGTAGCTAGTTAGAGCATAGTACAAGTATGTTATTACTTAAATCATTTACTTAAATAATTAATCACAACCAAAATAAAATACACCTAATATATTATAATATGTAAATATATAATTAAAACAAATATACACACCATATACACATACATATTCTATATTAATATAATTATAAATATATATGTATACATATATGTATGTATAAATACAAATACAAAAAAATACATACATAGCTATATTTATAGATTTAGTTCTGTAAATATATTTTTTTAACTTCAAGCTGTATCCTGAGTAATAGCAAAGAAGGCAGAAGGAATCTAATATTAAAACTTTACCTTACCAACTTCTTGCTCCATTTTCGAGACATTGCGTTTAGTGGCAGCGCTAAACGCCGCGCTTGTCTTGTCACCTGAACAAGGAAATTAAGATAATTTATTCTCTCTAAGAATCAAACCCACAACCGCCGTATGCGTGTCAAAGATACTTATTCGTTAGCTTACAACTATGTCCGCGTGGTCGAAACACTCCACGTGGATTGTCATTTTTAGTCTGATGTCCGTCTGCCAGTCTGAATGTAAAGTACAATTGAAACATTTAAACCGTGTAAAAATAAGATTTTCACAAATCTTATACAGTACTAAATTTAAAAAATATTAAGAAAACCTTAAAATATTGACATTCGTTTCAATGCTAGAGGTCATAAAGTAAACTGCGCATAAAACCAATGAGGCGTGACTTTCTGATAAATGCTTAATGTTAACCAAATATCGAGTTAGCATAATAGTCACGTAAAGATTTATCATAGAAAGTTTATTTAAATGAAACACTAAAAAGAGAACAGAAAATTTGTACATACATTTTCACGTAGAATTTAAAGTAGGTAAGTATATATTAGATTTTTTTAAATCCGCAATTCAAATATTGTGGTAGGATAGTACCTGTTGGTGATTGGATTCTTTTTATGAAATATTTAATGAAAGCGTTTTTAAATATAATTTAAAAAGCCTATTACTTGTTTATCAAATTACAGCGAGATATCGATTATCGAAAAACTAAAAAAATATTTATTTTTTGCAAATATCTTAGAATATATTTGTTTTTTGCAAAAATAGCAAGAGGTATTTTCGATTTCAAATTGAATTTTCTATAAAGAACATTATATAAAAAAATCAGTTTCTAACCTAACCTAACCCCCTTGGTCACAAAAAGACCTAGTTTTTAATAGAACAAAAATACCTAAGGATAAATATCGTTACTATTTTATAATTTGTATGTTTTATATTTATATATGAAAAAAATGAAAAAAAATTGACTGTTCCATTTTAAAAAAAAATGCGCACAGTTTGTAACAAAGCAAGATATCAATTTTTCTACTTCTTATTTTACTTTATTTTGACATAAATACCCTACAAAAATTGACAAATTGAAATATTTGCAAAAAACGAAAGAAAAAAAAAACCGATAGTCGATATCTCGCAAACGAAGCGAGATATCGATTTTTTTTATTCTTCATTTTCACTTTATTTTGACGTTTCTAAACGTCAAAATAAGGTTCTAACCTAAAAGTAGTTTCAAATCGCGGCGCCCCGGAAATCGTACTCTCCCCAGTTTCATGATAATACAATTATTAAAAATGGACTAAATTCAGTTTCTTAGATTTTATTATATAGTTACTTAGTTACAGCTCGACCTAATAAAACTACGATTTCAGGTTCCGCCACCCAGTGCGAAGTGTTTTTAAATCGATAGTAACGTGCGTATTATAAAAACGTATGTATAATTATTTTTATTTTAAAAATTAGTAAAATTTATTTTGGTGTTGGTGTTTCGTAATCTGTTCTCTCTATATATTATGCAATTATAAAATCATTGTGATACCTTCAGCCTTTGAATATATTAGGGCTAACACCAATCAAGCGCTTCAATTGTGAAGTTATATTCTGAAGACCCTCAAGCCATGGACTAGCGACATCAAACGTGTCTTACTAAAATGTAACCAAGCAGTAAATTGACAACTACATCGTCTTTTGACATTTACATTTGCACGAGAAAACAACAGTGCAATCAATTTTAACTACCTTCAGGGAATAGAAGCTAGAAATAATTTTTGTTAAGGTGTACTTCTCTTTAATTTAACGAAACATCTGAATATTTCAAACCTACATAAAAATGAAATCTGCTAAAGCAGCGCTTGTTTTCCCCGAAAAAATCTGAAAGCTAGAAATAATTTAGTATTGTTCAGTTTTATAAAAGCAAAAGTATTGTGAAATTTCGCCAACTTCACGGTGTTTTTAGAACACCATCAAATAAATCATTTGCATAATAACAAGATGTGGCTGATTATTATATTGTCAACCGCAAATTATAACTTATTTTTTTCTCAAAAATAGTCCTCTACTATCAAAGTAGCGTTCCAATATTTTAATAACTAATCTTATTTACAGAAACAGTATGCCTTTGTCTAAAATCGTTATGAGAAAAAGCTTAACAGTTAAAAAAAGATTATTGAAATATCAAAGTAGCGTCCCAATATTTTAATGTCTGACCCAATTTACAGAAACAGTATATTACAAGTATGTCGTTATCTAAAATCGCTATAAAAATTTCACCAATTGCTTTGTTTTAACTCAACTTGAGTACTAAAGTTTAGTTCATCAAAATCGGTTCTTTAAAAAAAAAGTTATCGTCATTTGAATGAACTCAAGGCATTACTTTGCCTGCGAATATTATATAGCAATCGCGCTGGTATGACCCTGGCTAAAGAATGACATTCGAAACGTCTGGGTTATATGACTGTTGATAAAAATATATATTTTTGAAGCACTATTATATAATATTT